>JASDQU010206435.1:0-10420 GCA_032191745.1 Picea mariana
TTGATCTCCCGTCATGTGCCTGGAAGCTCCACTGTCGATTATCCACATATCGTCTTCAATTGTCCCGGTAAGTGCTGAGTAGTGTAAGAGACTGATTGTTTCACACATGTCTTCGGTTGACTAGTATCTTCTGAGAAAGTCAATAGGTGTGCTGAGTTAGGGCGCATCTGAATACCTTCTCCTTGAGCAAGATGCTCCATCGCAAGGTGCCGGATCTGAGAATTAGGTTTTCTGCAACTGCTATTGCTAGTAACCCTAGCTGCAGTACTTTGGAAGCTGCTCCTGCTAGTAACCTTAGAAGCGGTTCCTTAATGAGCTCAATATCTAGCGGTTATGTTTCCTTCCAGCGTTTTAGGCTGACTGAAGGGGTGTGGGCTCATAACCTGTTAGAATATAGAAGATTGTTCTCATTTTGCCATTGACGATACCCTCGTCACCCAACCACTGGCCGAAGCCACCCTCCGAGCACCTTGACCTTGACTGAGAAGAGAATCCTGGTAGCAATCAATAGCCAAGAGAGGCTAATGCACCAAGCAAGAAAATAGAAACTAAGTTGAATAGATGATCCCACCTAGAAGCTAGTGCACCACTCTCCAGCTCTCCTAGAAACTTGCGCACCAAACTGCTGCTGCCTGCGCAAATTTAGCTCTCACTGCAACTACTGAGATGTGAAATAATGAAACTAGTGCCCTATATTTATAGTGAACTGGGCAGGTTAACTGGGGCCGAATTCTCCTTCTGGGTATCAATAAATTCAATTTAAATGTATTTGTTCAGCTGACAACTTGTCTAGGGTTTCCTTCAATTCTTTGCTTCCTTCCGGAGGATTCTAGTCTCATCATAGGTCACAATAGAGGTTCATACCTCTCGAAGCTACCATAATATTAACACAAAGGACCTATGCAAAGAACCAATTTCTTCTTCATCTTTAAACTATGTGATCATCCACGACCCCACATCCATTCGCAAACCTCCCTTAGAGAGAAGATTTGCATCCTTGTTTTGGGCCCTATGGACATGACGAATATAATATTCATCAAAAGAAACTAAAATTATGAAGACCTCCTCAAGAAATGGTGCTAAAATGATGTTGTGGCAATGCCAAGACTTCCTAATCCAACTAATAACCAACATGGAATCCCTAAAAATATGAATGGAAGAGACACTCTTTTCCATTGCAAAGAGCAATAGTATCTTGAGAGACACGAGCTCAACAAAGTTATTGGATCCAGGACCAAATCCCATTTTTATTTTGAAAGCATGATTAGAAGAAAGAAAAATAACAACTCCCCCCCCCGCAACAAGAATGGTTGTTTTGAGAAGCCCCACCAAAAAATTCCCAAGGTTTATTGTGGTATATAACTTCCCCCCGAATGATCCTAGGAGCACCAAATTAGAAATAAGAACATTAGAATTGCTACAAGAATCACTTGAATGCACCCCAACCTACCGGTGATGGAGAGACTTTTTGGTCAAGAAAATTTCTTACAAAATTTAATTAATAGGAGTTTAATTGGTGTGGGATATATCACATTAAAAACAAGTGATTATGAACAATTGACATCAATTAAGAGACATCTGAAACATCAATTAATAGTTTACATATGTTAACCGACCTTTGTTGAGGAAAAACAAGAAACAAGACAAATTTCACCAATTTTAACTAACTTTCAATGTTAATAATGTTTTTTCGATAAACATTGATTCAAATGTCATATTTAAATCCCAAATATATTAATTACTAACCCATAACCCATTTAAAAACCTAAATCTCAATCCCTCACACCTATGACCACTAACCCCAAGCCCTCTAATCTCCAACCCATATAACTACTAAGAAAAATATAATCCCATATAACCCCTATCAACATATACCCCTAACACTTAACACCTAATCCCTTATAACCCCTAGTGCCAAAACCCCGCTATCTCTAGGCTTGTGTATGCAATGACCCTTCTAACACTTATGAACTATTTAAATCTTATACCCTATAAACCTTAACCCACACAACAAAATTTGTGTCAAAATAACATTGCACAAAGATTCTTTGGACTGAAAAGTGTGATAAATAAAATATATTTAATACTTTATTATTTTTTTAAAGTATTGTTATTTATTCATAATTAATTATAACTAACAATGAATTAATTGACAAGCAAACTCTCTTATCTTAATACACTTGTCGACATCAATAACACTTAACATTACATAACTTACATGGCACCTAATGACCTTCCTATGCACCTATTAAATATATTAGTAATTAATTATAATTGTTAATATTATGAATCAATTATTATTATCATTAAATATTTTTGAATTGTCCTTATGTTTAAATAACGTAGGCTCTTATTAAAAGGTGTGTTACGTCATATTAATAACCATTAACCTAATACACCTATTTGCATAAGCAACACCTAAAATATGGAAACTAACATAAGTAACATACTTAACATATGCAACTAGACACACATCTATTTATTATTATTATTATTTAATTTATTATAATTATAAATTATTTTTAGTTAGTTAATTTTCTTTCTTTCATTCTTATTCTTATTCTTATTTTTATTATTTATAAATTATTATAAATATTTGTTTAAATTATTTATACTAATTATTATTAAATAATTATTATTTGGAGCATTATTATTATGTGATTATCTTTGTATTCATTTGTTTAGGAAATCCCTTGCAACTACAAATATATGGGGATTAGTCAAGGTGCYTGGTGTATGGAAAAATATGTAGGGCACYAGATGTATTATATAAAGTAGAAACAAAAATATTACGGCAAATACCTGTGAAACAACAAAATATAGAGAACAAGAACACCAAYAATGATACTTTTATTGATAGAAATCCAAGTTCACTTGTCTCTTCGAGGGGGAAAYCTCCAGCAGAACATATCTCTATTACAACAATTCTCAAGAAAATACTTTCTCATGTCTTCTACTCCTATTTAGACTATTTATATCTTCAAAGGAACATTCTAGAGGAAGATCTTTCTAGAAGCAGAAAATTCTATTAAGTCTTCTTACATTAGACTTGTTCACATTATTATATAGGCCTTATTTACTAATGTTGGCCTTTATTACATAAAAAACATATTATTCTGCCTATGTGAGGGGTTAGGGAGGTTAGGTCCCTAACATGTCGTCTCCCTTGAAAAAAAACCTTGCCCTCAAGGCTTGAGATGGGTAAATTGTTGCAAAATGGTAGTTGGCTCCCATGTGGCATATTTTGGTGGTGTATCATTCCATTGAACTAAAACTTCCGCAATGGTGCATTGATGAAGATGACGTTCACGATAGTCTAATACTTCTTGAGGCTGCAACCAAATGGAGCCTTCTTCATCCAATTCAGAGAGATTGGTTTGAGTTTGGCACTTAGTTCCAATCACTTTCTTGAGGCAAGAAACATGAAAAACATGATGGATATTAGAGTGGCTATGTAGAGCTAATGCGTAGGCCTCGGATCCCACTCACTTGAGAATTGTATAAGGACCATAAAACTTGGGGGCAAGTTTATGAAAGTGTTCAACTTTGAGTGAAGTTTTCTTATATGGTTGTAAATAAAGAAACACCCAGTCCCCTTAAGCAAATTAACATTTTGAATGACCTTGATCTGCTTTTTGCTTCATGCGATTTTGATCCATGACTAGATTTTCTTTGACTGCATGATAATGGTAGCTTGAACTGTCAGTGTGTGGTCGACGTCCTGAACCTTAGAAACACTGGGTAAGTAAGATAGAACAAATGATGGATTTTGATCGTAAACCACTTCAAAGGGAGTCATGCGAGTGGCAACATGGTAAGAAGTTTTGTATTGTCATTCAATTAGTGGTAACCACTAATCCCATTGAGTTTGTCTATCGTATGAAAAACACCGCAAATATGATTCCAATAACTTGTTGATAGCTTTAGTTTGTCTGTAAGTCTAGGGATGATATGTCGTGCTGAGATGCAACTGGGTTCCTTAGAGATTGAACAATTCCTGCCAAAAATTGCTGGTGAAAGTGGGATAACGGTCGAATACAATAGAGTGAGGCATGATATGGAGTTTGAAGATATTATCCATAAAAAATTGAGCCATTGTGGATGTAGTGAACGAGAGTCAGAGGGCACAAAAATGAGCATATTTGGAAAGGTGACCTACTACAACCATGATGGAATACTTATTTATCAATTTGGGTAAATCCAACAATGAATCCCATAGAAATATCCGTCCATATAGTAGGTGGGATAGGGAGCGGTTGAAGTGTGCCTGAGGTTTTGACTGTTTTTCCCTTATTGCATTGACAAGTATCACATTCAACCACAAAGGTGCGGATGTCCTATTTCATTCCTTCCTAGAAAAAAGAGCATTTGATATGTTCATAGGTTTTGTGAAAGCCTGAATGCCCAACTATAGGTGAAGCATGAAGTTCAGAGAGCACAATCGATTTAAGGTGAAAGTGTTTTCTTAAATATAGATGATCTTTATAGTGAAGCTCCTCATTGTTCCAAGAGTATCCCAGAGAAGCTTTAGGATCTTATTGCAATTCTTGGATCAGACAAACAAGTTTGGGATCTTGGAACCATTCTTGGAGAATGACTTGTAGCCAATATGCTACAATGAAAGAGAGGGAAAATAGGGACCATTCGTCTTCATCTTTCCTTGAAAGAGCATCAACAACTACATTTTCTTTTCCCTTCTTGTAAATGATCTCATAATCATAACCAAACATCTTGGTTACCACTTTTTGTTGCTCTGGGGATGAAATTATTTGTTCCAAAAAATACTTTAGGCTATGATGTTCAATTTTAATTTGGAAATGTTGCCCCGATAGATAAAGATGCCAGAGATCCACTGCATGAAGAATATACAACATTTCTTTTTCATAGGTAGATTGGACCAAATGGAGCTACAAAATTTATTTATTAGTGAAATCGAAAGGTCTTCCATCTTGCATGAGGACTGTCCCAATTCCTTTTCCTAAAGCATCGCATTCCAATACAAAATTCTTGGTGAAGTCGGGCAGTGCCAGAACAGGGAGTCATGCACATAACCTCTTTCAAGGCTTGGAAGGATTGATCAACTATGATAGTACAACTGAAAGCATTGTTTTTAAGGAGAGTTGTGAGAGGAGCTACAATGTGACCATAATTCTGAAGAAACTTGCGATAATATCTCGTTAAACTTAGGAAACCACACAAGATTTTAATATTTTAAGGCGATACCAATCCTTCATAGCTTCAATTTTCTTAGGACACACATGTACACCATCCTTTTCCACAATATGATTGAGGTACTCAACTTCAGAGGCTCCAAAATCACATTTAGACTATTTGAGAAAAAGTTGGTGCTTAGACAATAGATGAAGAATTTGATCCACATGGACTAGATGGGATTTTCAAGTTTTACTATAGATGAGAATATCATCCAAGTAAACTAAGACAAAATGACAGAGGAAAGGATGGAAGACGTGATTCATGAGACTTTGAAAAGTGGAAGGGGCATTACATAGGCCAAAGGGCATGACCAAGAACTCATAGTGACCTGTTGAGCACTCAACACACCTTAAAAAGTCTATGTCCAATTTTACTTTTTGGGTACCACTTGATCTTTTTTGCACTATCCGATCCATCTTCCTTGTGGAAAATGTTGTCTTCGCTTATCATTTTATTTCTCATTTAAGTCTTTAAAAGATTCCTTGAACATGTGAAAATTACCATAACATAAAAGACTAACATTTAATTAAAGAATCGACAGCCAAAACTTTTCCCCGACGCGCTTAGTAAATTCGGCATCGGAAAGGATCGAGCATAAAAGGAAATCACTCGAGAGAACCAAGGTAGCCGAGCACCGATCTTCTTTGGCGTCGGCAGATGGGAGTTTTATTTTGCGACAAGCTTCACCAAGGATAATGTCGATTCTCGATCCCTTTAACATCCGAAAAAGGCGAAAGGAGTAAGCGCTTATGAAGAAAGAAAAGAAACGTTGATCCCCGAAACTTTCGGCATCGACGAGTTTTGAAAAGGCAGGTCCGTAAAAGGGGTGTGACAGGTTTATACCCCGACCTTCGACCCTGATACCTTTCAGCATCAACAGTCTGAGGTTTATTTTAACGTGCGCATCTTGTTGAAAACCCTGACTCCGATTGAGATACACGATCAAACCATCTGCCCCACCTATCACGTGTCATTGCCAAAGTGGTTAAACATGATCGAGTTTTTTCCTTGAGTCGTTAGCATTTCCCAAACCCCGAACCAGTTTTGTGACATCAGCACTGTACGACGAAATCAGTCAGCATCGAAGGTTTTCTCAGGAGGATACCAACGGGAACATACACAAGGATATCACCGATTCCCGAGCTGCCCACTAAGAAAGCGACGCGATGGGATGTTTTAGCTCTAAGATATGATGGATCCGAAGCATTTAAAGAACTAATTAATTCCAAAATCCCCGCATTAGTTGCTAATCCGTGCATGAATCAAAAGGACCATTTGAACCTATCGATACCACGCATCACCCTCTGCGCCCCCGCTGTCACTCCACGTAGAATTTATTTGCAAAGATTCAGCGGTAGGTTGTTTTGAATTTCACTCATCAATCGAATTAATTGGTTGATACGACTAGTAGGATCTCTCTTGTTAAATCCTCTTGAGTCATTGTAAACTAGATAATTCTGCACACGAAGAAGTTTTGAACGTTCATAGGAGTGAGGGAAACAATTCGGGGAAAGCTTCCAAGGTCCAATGAGTATTAAACAACATGTTTAGCAAACGTTATAGGTATGTACCAGTCTATGGGTGTTTTTGGTTGAACACATGCCTAAAGGATGATTTTTGGTTGCAAGAACAATGCCTCCGAAGAAACCTACCACCAGGAAATCTCTGAGAGAGCCAAAGCTAAAGGAACCAGAGGTAGGAGAAGGCTCTTCCCCAACGGTCGCAAAACAACTAGATTTTACCCCAAAACCGGTTCCCGTCATCAAGACATCCACCAAGAAGGTTTTCGCTTAGCCTCCGGCCTTTGGAGACACAAAGGTGAACATCGGAACCAAGACAATATTCCTGTGCTAGGAAGAAAGTTTCAAGAAAATCAAGCGGGAGGAATTTCCCAAATATACCTCGCACAACGACCTCGATACAAGGAAGCTCAACGACAAAGTTTTTCCCAATATCCAAAGAGCATATTTGCACATGGTAGCGAGCATAACTCCAATTTTCCCCTTCATTGAACTTCTGAAATGACTTATTGACCACACGAACACTCAAAGATGTCTGATTAATGGCAACAACGACGAGTGTGTCAGGGTTTTCCTTCCAGTGGAGGTGCAAAATTACTATAAGCTTAGAGAGCTGGAGGAGCAGTTGAACATCGATTTCATTCTAATTTTATATGAGAAACATGACACCAACAAGGTGATGGCTTCGTGGTGGAGAGAGGATAAAAATTTCACCAATCGGACCTCCGGCTGGTACCCGACGACCAACCTAAGGGAGCCGCACATCTACCTAATGGCCCTCCTCTGTCGATTGCATGGGGAAAAAAGACTGCTCCAGGTTCTCATAGGTTTGGATGCCTCTAGATTATACTGTAGCCATTTCCAGAATAGGTTTTAAYTGGAGTGCCATCATCTCCAAACAACTGAGCACTTGCATACGACAGGCTCAGACACCAAAGGACGAAGAGACTCCATCTTTCTACATGGAATCTTATCTCTTGGATGTCATCTGTGCCAGAAATACCTTTCCCGGAATGAACTTAAGCTGGCACACCTTAGAACTCCCGGTCCATGTATATTTCGGCATCTTATGGGAGAACAGGTACAAGAAATCCTACTCTCTCATTTGCGATCAATTTATTGCACATATTCATTATTTGTTGTGCAAGAAAGAGTGCCTAAGGCTATCGGATGTGGCTAAAAATATTATATCAAAAGTTGGCCACTGGTACATGGATGAGCACAACACCTACATCAGGGTTTTCAAAGCTACCAAAGCACCACATATGTTACCTGTGTATGTCCCCGATCGACTAGTAGTCGGGGAAATCTGCTACCAGACCATCCTGCAAGGTTATAATGCTACTCTGGTAAAAGATAAGAAGCGGGCGTTCATACCTTATGGATTCCATATAGGTTTCTACATGGTAAAAGACACTGCTCAAGCCAAACATGAGGGTTGAACCAATTGGAGTTTCGGTTCTAGACTGGTCTCTTTCGCAAGAACAACCCAAAATGTTTAGTTCTGAAGCACGCATCACAAGTATCTTCCTGTTGGCCATACGCCCATGACAGGGTTGAAGATGAGATCTTCACCGAAAATGCTCGAGACTGCGATGAAGTGATGGCGAGGATGGCTGATCCTAAGGCAAACAGGTTCAAGGCCATGATTTCAGATGATCAAGTAACAATCCTGGAACATTCAGCTCAAGAATTCCTCAGGACCAAAGAAGAAAGGATATCATCTAAATCAATCGAAGTGGTGGGAGCTCCCCAAGAAGCCACCGAAACAACAGAGATTTCCCAGGTAACCCCGGTACAGGATAGGAATTTCCACGAGGCTCATGATGCACGGGAGAGAGGGTTACTCATGTATCAACAGGCCCAACATATGATGAATCATATGCGGGATAACCTGGACCTCGTCAGGATGCCATGGCTTTCGACCGATAGCCCAGAAGAAAGCCCGACAGGGTCAAGTGGCCATGATTTCATAAACCTTGATAACATAAATGGGTCAGGTGACCCTGAATCCATAATGCCATCGGTCAGATCACCGAGAGGCATCGTAACACATTCGGAGGAATCCAGAGTATCAGTAGAAACAAGTGCATCGGACCCCCTCCAAAAGCTAATTAATATATATGATGATGATGAGAGCCCAAAGGTATCTCTCGGGAATCCTGTGCGTGTCCAAGAAGAAAACCGACTTGAGAAGACTTCTTCTCCTCCCGGGGTCCAAACCTAGAAGGTCCCACAGAAAGAAAAATAAGCGAGAGTGGCCTCGACACAAGGAAGCCCGATGCGTCGGAAACTCGAGCGACCAATCCAAAGGACAAGTCAAAACCAGATGAGCCAAAAGAGGGATCCCCGCAAAAGGAAATCGACGTTTCAAGGGCTGGTGAACAATTATCGAGTCCATTCCCGATGCTTTTATTTTGCTCGATACTCAGATCCCTGACAAGCGACAAACAGAATCCGGGCCCTCGGAGCAGAACGGGTAAGTTCAAGAACCCGATCTTGAACAAATATACACCACCGAAAATCTGGGAAACACACTCACATGGGGTGATCAGCAGATTCCCGAACCTGTGGACGAGGTAGCCGATATATATGCAATATCCTATGATCGAAAGGGGAAGGTCATCGTCCAAAGAACCACAAAGAAGAGGAGGATCAGGTTGGATTGCTCCATCCTCATCACTACAGAGGAAAATTTGATAAACACAAAAAATGACCGAACATCTGAGCTCATCGACGTGGGGATGTCGATCTCCGATGCCACCCTGGATATAGCTAAACGAGATGAAAAAGAGTTGGTCATCGCCCTGAAGGAACTAGAACATTTGCGCCACCTGGCTAAGTATTATCAAGACACCACTTGGGCCGCGGGATACCTGAGAAGCGAGTTCGAAGAGGCACCACTTGGGCCGCGGGATACCTGAGAAGCGAGTTCGAAGAGGCTTACAACAAGTTCACAAATGAGCGACACCTTTTTACTACGAAGATATCTGAGCTCCAGAAAGACACTATCATGACACTCGTGACATGCAAGGATATGGAGTGGTGGTATGAAAGGGCGCAACAAGCCGTAGAGAGAATCGAATACATTTGTGCAGTCCAACAAGGACGAGATAAAAAAAAACATGACATCTGGATGTTAAGCAAAAGCAGTATTGATCGCATGAAGTGATCAACCGAGTATTGGGCTAAAATGTCTCAGGAATCACACCGGGAAATTTCAAGAGTAGTGGGCCAAATGCGAGAAAAATTAGGGTAAAATTAACAAAGAAATGAAGGATATCAGACTCCTCGAGTTCGGCATGCCCAACGTCTTCGTCGACTTGCGCGACATAGTCGAATCACACGCCAACCAAGATTCATTATGGGTTGAAGAGCTAGCAAAGGTGACCGACACAACTCTAGGACAAGTGCAACGATTTATGGAACATCCGATTAGAGCTTGGACTGTGCTACAGTATTTAAACACCAATTTGGTGAAGTACCGGGCGCATGCGATGGAGATCAGAGGAATTTACGCGGCTCTGATGGAACAACACATATTTTCATGCACCCATGCCTGTGAAGAGTTGTTCATCAGATGGTCGAAGTATGAGAAAATTCACCCTTTCGAGTGATATCTTGAGTTGACTGTTAGAAAACCTGTTAGGAGAGAACTTCACCTGGCGAGTTTTTCTTTACTTATG
>JASDQU010206436.1:0-28685 GCA_032191745.1 Picea mariana
GTACAAAAGAAGAAAAGGAATATATGTCTCGAATACCATATGCTAATGCAGTAGGAAGTCTAATGTATGTGATGGTTAGTACAAGGCCAGACATTTCACATGCAGTTGGGGTTGTCAGCAGGTTTATGGAAAATCCAGGTAAAGAGCATTGGGCAGCAGTGAAATGGGTGCTTCGTTATCTAAGGGGCACAAGTGATTACTGTATCACCTATAGCAGTGGTCATGAGTCAGTCTGTGGATATGTTGATTCTGATTTTGCAGGTGATCTAGACAAGAGAAGGTAGACTTCAGGGTATGTATTTACTCTTGCAGGTGGAGCTATTAGTTGGATGTCAAAGCTATAGAAAATTGTTGCTTTATCCACTACAGAAGCAGAATATGTAGCTGCTTCACATGCTTGCAAAGAGGCAGTTTGGTTGAAAGGTTTGTTTGGTGAGTTTGGAAGGATACAGGACAAAGTAAAGTTGCTTTGTGATAGTCAGAGTAAAACAAAACATATACCTATCAAGTACCATTTTGTAAGACAAGTCATCGATGAAGGTGGAGTCTCTCTTGAAAAAGTGCATACAAAAGAGAACTGTGCAGACATGTTCACAAAACCAGTACTGTTAGAGAAGCTAAAATGGTGCTTGGCTTCTCTTGGCTTGCAGAAAAGGTGATGAACAGAAGCAGGAGCAAGGTATCAGGTTATTTGTTGTCAAGGTGGAGATTGTTGGAAACGGTGACAACAAAACTCATCCGTGAATAGGATTCTAGATCCTATAAATCAGGATTGGTTGTAACTAAGGAAACCAAGTTAGAATACGGGTGAGATCAAATCAGGATTGGTTGAAACCAATGCACCTAAGTTAAACTATGGATGAGATTACATTTATTAGTCAGTTTCTAATAAACATTGCTATAAATTTGTATGCCCATAAAGGCTGTGAGTGTGTCTGAGAGGAGTGAGCCTGTCTGTAATCTTCATTAGCTGAATAATAAGATAACCGATACCAATGCTTGGTGGACGTAGCCCAACATTTGGGTGAACCACGTAAACTGTTGTGTCTTCTTTGTTTGCATATGTATTGTTTATCTTATGGTAATTGTGTTTTCCGCATTGGCAATTGCAACAATTCTTGGGGAGAGGCCACACAGTTATTATCCATGTGTCTATTTATAAAAGACCTTGTTTTAGTCATTGGGATTGCTCCTTCATTTTTACATTCAATTCCATGGTTGTTGAATCAATCTTTCTTATTTGTGTGTTAGGCATGGCATGGAAACAAATGAATTGAGGTAGAGAGCCATTTCTATATGGTTATATATATCCAATTGGTTACTCCACCAAGAAATCAATGCTTGTGGGCATGGAAATGATGATATTTTTGACATATTTGTCTAGAGCTGATAATTCTTAGAGTTTTGAGCATTTAAGTGGAACAACTTAAGGGACTGCATTGCAGAGAAGGGGTTTCTTTTTCTTGGGTTGTGAAAACTAAAGGGGGAAGAGAGTTGATAAACTTGGATTGTTGTGTGGATTGAGAACACTATGAGATTTTGTTAGCTGACTAGCTTTTATTTTAGAGTTGGTCTAGGACTCATCCTTGTGGATTCATAGTCTTGACTCTCAAGTGTTTATGTGCAATAGAGACTAAGTTTGGTTGGAGCATGTGTAGCCAATTGGTGAATCTTTTCATGAATATATGCTCTCTATTATATGTTCTCTATTTTTATTATACTCACGCTTGCCATTTATCTTTGTGTTATGTTTTAACATGCTTATTTTCTAATTAATGTTGTGCATGGCATGAGAAACAATTCTTTGTGAATATACATACTTTTTTTGGTTATTGCATCATCTTTTTGCATATTTATTGAATGGTTAATTGGTATCATAAGTTTTAAATTTCCCTAGAAGGTGAATTTTTAGGTACCCGAGTAGTGGGGTATGTTACATATTTTTAGCATAGATGAGAGTTGGGTATGTTACAAAGTCATATCAAAACCCAACAAGAGATTTCGGTATTTTATTGGTTGGTATGCCCAATAGGGGAGCTATGCATGTTATAATGTAGTATCATAACACAATAGGAGAGGTGGGTATGTTAAAAAGTGGTATCAAGGCTATAGGTTACAACATTGGGCCTTGAAGGGCTTGCTATAGGAGACAACATAGCGATGGAGGGGAGAATTTTTGTAGTTTAATTATGTTATGAATGTAGATTCTAACCTTGTACAATATCTACTGCAAAAGATATCTAGAAAAAGAACATAAAAGATACAATGACAAATACAAACATTACACAGAGATTTTTCCCCTGGAAACCCAAACCAGAAAAAACCAATATATTCTATATTCATTCATATGTAATACATTGTTTACAATACAATATACATATAGGAGCCAACTACATCCAAAACCCTAACACAGTGACCTGGATTAGTCCAAAGCCCTAATTCCTTAACCGGAAATAGAAAACCTTTGGCAAAAACCATGTGCCGAAAAACCACCTAAATATGTGACACGTTTCCCGAGCCAGGTGACACTACTACTCGTGCAAATAATATAACACATACCCAAAATTCTCCCACTTGTTGTTTTCTTTGTATAAAGGGGGTTACGGGGTTACATAGTCAACAATCCATGACAACAATGCCCATGGATCCTCTACACCAAGAGAACTTCTCAGTGTTCACAGATTTTGTTAATGAGTCTGGAACATTCTTCAAAGTGTCCACCTTCATCAATGATACTTTATTTTTTTGAGTCATGTCTCTCACAAAGTGATATTGACAATCAATATGCTTTGTCTTTGAATGATAAGTCGGGTTCTTCGCCTTAAAATTTGCACTCTGACTCTCACACTCTATCCTTATAGCTTGTTGTACCAACCCAATACCTGAACATAATCTTTGTAACCATACTGCTTCCTTACTTGCATGAGTGGCTTCCATGTATTCAACTTCTGTAGTTGAAAGTGCCACTATATCCTATCTTTTGTTCATCCAACTTATTGCTCCTCCAAACAGGTTAAACACATACCCTCTTGTAGATCTCCTACGATCTAGATCTTCATATTAGTCTGCATCCACAAAGCCATGTATATCCACCACTCTATCCAATCCTGGTCTTCCTTCATAGCACAATCCATAGCTAGTAGTGCCACAAAAATACCTGAAAACCCTTTTCACTGTTGTCCAATGATCCTTCCTTAGTTTTGACTTATACCTTCTCAAAACTCCCACTACATGTGCAATGTCCGGTCTAGTACATACCATTGCATACATCAAACTGCCAACTACAGTCACATATGGAACATGAGACATGTCCTCCTCTTCTTCATGTGTCTTGGGACACTGATCCGCAGATAACTTATCACCAATAGGAATTGCAACCTTGATCGATTTACATTCCTGCATATTAAACCTCGGCAATATTGTCTCGACATATTTTTTCTAATTTAACCAAAGTTTCCTTTTTTTTCAATCTCTTTTAATTTCCATGCCCAAAATGAAATTTGAAACACCGAGATCCTTCATGTCAAATTTAGAGGACAACTGAGTTTTCACATCCTAGATAACCTCCTTGTTGTTTCCTATCAGCAACATGTCATCCACATACAAGGCAAAATAAATCTAATGATCACCAATTAATTTAAAATACATAAAGTGATCCTCTTTGCTTCTTGTGAAACCAAGTCCTAGCATATAAGTATCAATTTTTTGATAACACATTCTTGGTGATTGTTTTAAACCATACAAGGACTTTTTCATCTTGCATACCAACTCCTTCTTTCCCTTCATAGCATAAAATTTTGGTTTCTTAATATAGATTTCTTCTTCCATATCCCCATGCAGGAATGTTGTCTTCAAATCCATCTGTTCTACTTCAAAATCAAATGCAGCAGCAACATATAACATAAATCCTATAGAGGTTAAATTGGCAACAACAAAAAAATTATCACCAAAATAAATTCCCTGAACCTGAGAATAACCCTTTGTTACTAACCTAGCTTTGTATTTCTTCACTTTTCCTTCTGCATTCAGCTTCCTTTTAAATATCAATTTGTTGCCAATGGGTTTTCATCCAGTGGGGAACTCCACTACATCCCAAGCCTCATTCTTATCCAAAGATGTCATTTCTTCATCCACGGCCCTTTTCCAGAGATTTCCATCATTTGAATCCACTACCTCCCTGACAGTACTAGGATCATCATCAGTAATAGACAAAGAAAAATTTTAACGGAAATAAGATGGGGTATACTTTTATGGTAGCGTTCTTTCTCGAACTGATTTCCTCAATACTAGAGTATGAGGATCTCCATATTCTGATTCATGTTCTTCTGTAGAGACTGATTCGTCATCCTTTAAATCAAACTCTATTTTCTCTGGTTTTTTCTTACTTGGTACGAATTCTTGTTTAACAACATCCTTCATTTCTATAAATACCACATCTCGTCTATACACTAGCTTCTTAGTTTCTGGGTTGCAAAGATTATAACCTTTGAGACCATCTTATATCCAATAAAGATACACTTTTCATCCTTCTTATCAAGCTTACTCTTGTCTTCCTTTGGAACATGAACATATGCATCGCAGCCAAATACCTCGAGATGTGTGAGAGAAGGTTCCTTACCAATCCATACCTCTTGTGGAGTCTTGTCATCCAACACTGATGAGGGTGATCTATTAACTAGGTAACATGCAATACTCACTGCCTCTGCCCAGAATTCTTTCCCTAACCCGACACCATTGAGCATGCACCTTGCTTTTTCCATCAGTGTCCTATTCATCCTGTTGGAGCTGCCTTTTTCAACTGGTTTAAATGTATTTTTTCTAATGTCAAATGTTGGTCTTTGAGTTCTTTTTCACTTCATGACATTTACCTACTGAAAATCTCAGTAGTCTCGACATGCGAAATAGCGAAGGATGTTATGTTTCATAAGTTACTACTTTTTATCGTTAAATGAAAGTTTTTATTTTTTGTACATCGGAATATCGCTCTTCGGGAGTCACAAGTCACAAGATTTACAAGCCCCGATGTGAGATATCATGAAAAGTTTTAAAAGCTTACCTCAGGTGAATGTTCAAAGTAAAATTCTTTAAACCCCAGTCAAGTGCTGTCGATATTTTGTGTCTCGGCGTTCACTCTCTCCTAAAACATTACCGTCATAACTCCTAAAGACGAAGCCGTGAGACTTTTACATAAGTAGCCTGGGTTAGTGTTAGGGGTGATTAGTTTTGACCATGGTTAGTTTTGACATTCCTCCTGGAAACTATACCTTTGAAATCTCGAGTGGAAAAGTTACCATATTGCTCAAACATAATTAATTAAAACACTTAATCCGGTTTACCTTCTGGTTTAAATAAATCACATCATAGTGATCTCGAGATTTCCTGACTCGGCTCGTGCTCCTCCCGGAAACTATACCCTCAAAACCCTAAGCTGCGAAATCACGATATAAATCAAAACATGATTAATTAAACACTTAATCCGGGTTACGTCCTTACTTAACTAAATCTAATAATTGTCATATTGGGTTTTAGAGGCTCAAAAGGTTAGAGTGAAAACCCCCGATACGACGAATGCCGAAAGGTTGATTAAAGTTAAAAGTAATCTTAATAAAAAAAGCTAAGCCAACTTAATCAGTGTTCAATACAGATGATAGTATGCACAGTCTACGAGGTAATTTTAAATTTTCCTTGTGTCAACTTGTGTCACAAACTATCGAAATTTGTGGCATTAATTGGAAATGAGGTGAAACGGCAAGTAAGGATAGGGTCTTTATTGCTAAATTTGTCTCAAAATATGATTTGACCATTTTGTTCCTAAGGACACCAAGATTTTAAATGATCGAAGATATAAATCCTTTTTCCTTTCTGTTCTAGTCATAAATCTCATTCCTATCCCGTGCAGATAATTTTTTCTCTGCAAACTGATCTCTGTATGTATACACATTGTTATTACAGGAGATCTAAGTCACAATCTTCTGTCATGGCCCTGCGGAAAGCATCCAAGACAAGTTATGAGATTTTGGGACAAGGCTCTGATAACTTTTCGGATACTTCACCTCGAAGCGTTGATTCCATATGAACCTGGTCATACATCTCAGAGGTTCTGCAATCAGATTTGGTGAATTGTTCCGACCATTCCAGTGACAACGAGAAAGACAACTTGACTACCAAGTACAAGATCGTCGTCCAGGCAGAGATGCACAAAGTAGCAGCCAGGCCACTTCTTCTACCTTATTATGACATGATATGATGGGCACTAGATCATGTAGATATCCCTACCAGAACCATCATCAATGAGCAGAAGGTCACTGTTGGGACCTTTAGACCAGAAAACTTACAGGCAATGTACAAGTTACCACCCACGTCAAAATTCACATATAATGCAGAGTTTCTAGAGGATTTCAAACAAAAGGAATGCGAGCAATACAGAAAAATCTTATATGATTTAATCAAGGATTGGGTCTCACACCCAGCGAAGTTCAGGGAAAATAACAATGGATTTTATTGCATATCTTCTTTGGAACCACAGTTCAAATACATAGCGATGATGACCTGTAGATTGTATGGGAGGGAAGACACCACGCATTTTTTCCTCCCATGGGTGCCTCTGATGCATACAGTAGCAGAAGGTTGTTCTTTCGATTGGGCCAAACTGTTGTCAGATAGTCTAAACAGTCGGATTACAAAATATCGGACGCAGAGGGCAAGTGGGAGAGCTGCCTCATTTTTTATGTCTGCATACATCATGGACGCCATGTGTTCCATGACACATTTTCCCTTAATGAGTTGGAGTTGGGCTCCATTGGATATTGAGCCTATCCATGTCTATCTTTCTATTCTTTGGGAGGATAAGGCCTAAGATTTTATATATGAAATCTTTAATTGGGTAATGGTACTGATGCATGTCACCATCTTTGGTAATCCACCACCCCATATCTCAGATAACATTGCGGCCAATTTGGGCAGGGTGGCTGACTAGTACGTGGAGGAAGAGTTTTCATACATCAGGGTTTTCAACGCTTCTGTTCCTCAACACGCTCTACCATTATTTATACCCAATAGGTTGGCCTGTCACGAGATCACCATGCAAACCATGATTGGTGGAATAGGTAAAGAGATGAAGGGGTTTTCAAAGAAAGTATGGCCACCTTTCCCCATTCATTTAAACACCTATTCTTTATTATATTTCGGGCATGCAAAGGCCAAGGTAGCAGCCTTAGAAGATATAAAATTAGTCCATATTGAATTCAAGAAACACGATCCACACAGGGTCATGAGTAATCACTTGGCTAGTTGTGTCCTTAAAAGGTTTGAGCAGGAGAATTTGCCTCATGATGATATTTTTTGAGGTGTGAGATCATATGTTGAGGTTTTGGTTCATATATAAGCCCTGTCGCCCAAAGAGAGGGCCGATTTTTTCAAATTCCAAGAACATATGCGGAGATGCCTTCCCCTAGTATTATGGGGAGAGAATCCAACAACCGTAGAGGTGCAGCAAACAAAAGACGATGACACCAAAGATTCGGCACCCGGCCAAGAAGAAAAACAGGATAAAGAAGAGAAAACTGGGGGTCTGAAACAAGAAGCCGAGGCTTTCGATCCTCCAAGCGATCCAACTTCAGTCATTACTCCAACGAAATCATCTAAACAGGTCAGTTATCCCATTGTTTCTATTACTCCCCTGCAGTCGACAAAGGGAATACCAGATGCAAGTTGGATTTTTGGTGAAGAATTAACACCCATATCAATGGAAGATCTACCTCCAAATGAATTCTTCTTTGATAAGAAGGGAAAGCATGTCGTAAACAAGAACTCTACCAAGAAGCAGGTACTATATAAAAGAAATTTAAGATTATAACCGATGGAAGAACCATGAAGAAAGAAGAATTTGCAACACAAATAGTAGGAACATTGGGTGCTTTCGCTACAACAAACCAATATTCCATCAGGACCCTAAGAAATCAACTGAAGCGAAAAAATCGTCTAATCAAGACATTAGAGGCTAAACTAGGTACAACATAAGTTGTTGCGAAAGATCGGGCAAATGAAACTTTGGAGCAAGCTAGAATAGATGATCAAAATGAAATCGAACGGCTCAAAGCTGATCTCGAACAGACACAACTGACGGTTCAGACAAGTCAGATACAAATAGTCCAGCAAGAAGAATTGATAGAGCAGCTTCAGGCCAAATTAAAGGTCGTCGAAAGCCAGGTAATCGATATCGAGATATTTCAATCCCAAGCAATAGAAATAAAAAAAAGGTTATCAGTGGTGCAGCAAGGTCTGCTTGTTAAATTAGAAATGATTCAAAGCAGCTGCCAACTCATTGATCAGATATTGGAGAATCTCTCTCTCAGAGAAAGGGAATTTGGAGCGGCTCGGGTTGCGTTCCAAGAGGCTATTTTAGCCACGACGAGAAGGGAAATAAGCAGTAGTTCTAGTTTTCCTATATCGGAGCAGACCATGGTCAACATCTTGTTGAAAGAATGGGAGCGCAATATATCTGAAGGAAATCAACAAGCTAAGAGATGAGAAAATCTTGTGAATAAATTTTCGGTTGGTTAAATGGGATTTGGTTGGTTTTTGATGGTGAAAGTAGCATTGAGATACTGGGGCAGATCAATACAGTCAAATGTCTGCTAAATATCAAGGAAAATGAAGAAATATAATTAGCCGAAATATCACAAATAACCCAGACAGACATAGCTCAAATAGTTAAATGGCTAATTAAACCAAGTATATTATTATGTTTTATCAGCGCCAAAGACCAACAGGTGGAAGGAAAGTTGCCACGATTGGTGAAAGATTGTTATATTTTTTAGGCCAATAACCAAGTAGAACCTTCTAAGATGATATCACAATTGATGGAGAAGTTCATTATTTTCACGGAGCATGCCAAGAGGCAGGTTTCCGGTACCAAATGACGACAGAGATAAAGAAACGAAACAATGTAACTCCTTTTGATTGTAACCGAAAACCTCTGGAACAATTGAGATTCCAGCATATAAAAATTTGTATAAATATACATATTGTAGAAAGACACCGAGCTAGACCTTTTTGTTCGATTGTAATAGAGGCTATCTTCTTTTTGAGAATTAATACAAAGCAATCTGGAGAATCCTTATTCCGTCAAGACTGTGTTATGAGTTTGTTCTCTTTGTTATTCATATTCAATTTTATTTCGCTTATATGCATCTGATGAATGTTGCACTGCAATTTAGTAAAACTTCTACTATGGTGGTTAAATTTTATTCATCTATATTGTTTATAGTTTTTCCTTTTTACCGGCTAACAAAAGATACAAGACCCGTGAATGTTTAAGTTGTCATATTTTATGCTTCGTCAGATTCCTTCTTAGTCTATTTTCTTCCACTATTTAAGGAGTGAGATTCTCCCTTGATAGGAGCCTTACTTTATAAACAACTAAATGTTTTTCTCATATTTCACACAATATTTATTTCAAATATAACGCAGTTACAGAAAAAGGCCTTTGGTTTGCATTTTGTCCTTAACATTAATTTCAAAGTTCTCTTTACAAGATCAAATTGACACAACACAAAAACTTTCATATTTCTTTTAAATGTTTTTGTTCCTCTATGACTGTCCCCATTGTAAGACAACCTAATATTGAACTCGGTTTATCAGACCAAACCCATATCTCTTTAAATCTCTTTGATACTATACTTAAAACAACCACCACCCGGGTAGAACTTGAACATTCATGGGCTGTAATTGAATGAGATATAAACATCCAAGAACAGTTGGAAGCTAGACAACAACAACCTAGAAATCAACCCTAGCTTCCTTTCTTGAAGTTATACTCCCCTTCCTTTTTTACACCTTACTAACTTTCGGATGCCTAGACACTGTACTTTTTAAAGCCTTAAGTACAGAATCTAGAACAACATCTTTTTGGTGTCGTTTCTGGGGACAAAGTTACGAAATCTTTTCCTTGGGAAGAACAACATATATTTTCAAGTTTCACCCTTTGATAGTGAACAAAGAGTGGGCGCTTTTTGAAGGATTTTCCTATCTTTCACTTGGCGAATCTATGTATAAGTAATCTAGCATCTAGTCGAAGGAATACCAGACAAAAGCCAGAGAGAAAGTAGGCCATGCCTGTTTCAGATCCCGAAAAAATACTAAAAGCTAGAGGTTCTCTTAAGCCGACTACTGCAGTCTATCAGCTTAAGCACCCGCAGCAAAAGACCAAGAGTTCTTGTGATCCTTCAACTTCACATAGTACCCCTCCCGAGACCACTAATTCATTTTTAGCTAGGTCTGTGGTTAAAAGTGAAATCCTTCAGCGGTTGATATCCCGCCGACTCTTCTTTTAGACTTCCCAACCTCACCAAGTCTCGAAGAGTATACTATATATTCAAATCTCACACCCATGGGATCCCCTGATTACGTCTCCTGCAAATCCGAGGAGCCAAGTCCTCGCATCTCTATTCACTCGTCTTCGCTTTTCTCATCCCTCGAAGAAGCTAGAAATTCACTTTTAGTCTTTCATAACCCTTTATATAACACACCTTTTCCTTGTTAGGTAGTACCAATGGAGGCCTCCAGAGGAGGAGCGGGGGGACAAGTGCCTCCCCCGCCCCCCAGAGTTTTCACTAAATTGCCTACGAGATATGCACCTTTGGTTCTACCTGTACCTCTTCATGACCTTCCTAAAAGTTATATAAAGAATTTACCAAAATTTATAGGGGAAGGGTAATTAACTACGGTTGAACATATAAGTTTCTTCAATTAGTTCGCTGATATTCTAGGTGTGCAACACGAACATGTTTATTCGAGATTGTTTGTTCAAACTTTTGAAGGATAGGTACAAACCTAGTTTCAAAGCCTACCCATAAGGTCTATCCTTTCTTACGATGCCTTAGAAGATGCCTTTCTTAGACAATGGGGCGAGAGAAAAGACCACTTATATTATCTAACCGAGTTTGGATCTTTAAAGAAAAGGAATTCAGAAATAGTTATGGAATTTATCCAAAGATTTAACAAGCTGTATAATAAGATCCCAGCCGAAGTTAAACCCTCCCAACCTGCAGCCGAATTAACCTTCGCAACATATTTCAAACCTGACTTCACCCTTCTCTTAAGAGAGAGGCGGGGGGCTACCTTAACCCGAATGTAAGATGATGTTGTGGAAATTGAATATAACATGAAGGACTCTGGCAAGTTGAAAGCTAGGGTAGAAATGGGAAACCGAGAAACCAGACGTTTTAGGGAACAAGCAGGACCCTCATGATCTAATAGATCCATAGACGACAAAATGGATGATATGGCTAGGATAATTAAAGAGTTGTCAAATAAGATTTCTAGAATGGAGCTAGATAAATCCAAGAGTGATCCTTTCATTAAAAGAGAATTCAGAAGTAACCCCAACCCTCAAAATCAACAAAAGTAGATTAAAAATGAAGATCAGAAAATTCAAACCCCTTTATAAAATGAAAAATTTATAGGAGGAAATGACCTGGAAGATTTCGAGAGACTTGAAGAAGATGTGACAAATTTGGGTGATGACTGCATTCAGCCCTATGTAACTAAAGAAGATTACGAGAGGTCGTTGAACACATCTCAACCATCAAATGAAGATGATGATATAAACAACAATGATCTTGCTGTATGTCAAGAAACGTCTAATTCCATGACAGTGGAGGTCCAACCGAGGTATCACTTGAGGTCTAAAAACAAACCTATGTTGATTCCTCAAATGAAGAAAATTCTCCCTAGAGGTGAAATATATGTGCCTGCCCCGAAAGAAACTGAAACATCCAACAACAAAATAAAAGAGGTAGACTTGTCAGACCTCAAAACGAAGGAGGTTGAGACCCAAACAAAGGGAATCAAAACAACTGAGACATTCGCACCAGTAAGTAAACTCATGAGTAATAAATCTACCCAGACAAATAAGTTCGAGAAGAAAGAGCTCAAGGTTTCAACCAGAGAAATGGACAAAGTTAGCAGTGGTTTTCGTTTTGAAAATGAGATAAATAGGATAAAAATATTGATCCCACTGGTTGAATTAGAAAAAAATCCTGCATATCAAAAGCAAATAACCAAAGTGATAGGTTGTTTAGATCAATAAAGTCAATCAGACGTAATAAATTTGGAATATGATAAGCCCAATATCACTTTTGGTCCACATTTTGAGGGTGCCAGAGACACCGTTGTTCCTTTCTATATCACCCTAAATGTGCATGATCGACTGCTACATAACTGCCTGCTAGATTCTGGAGCTTCACATAACATGATGCCCAAAGCAATTATGGATAGACTAGGCCTCGAGATCACCCGACATTACAAAGATCTCTACTCTTTCGATTCGAGAAGAGTTAAGTGCATGGGTATGATAAAAGATTTAGTAGTCACCCTTGCAGAGGTCCCAGTCAAAAGTGTCCTGATGGATGTAGTTATTGTTGATATCCCCCCAAAGTATGGCTTACTGCTATCAAGGTCATGGGGAGCCAAACTTGGGGGGTCCCTCCAACTGGACATGACTTATGCCACAATTCCTGTATTTGGTGGGAAACTTACTCGGCTATACAAAGAAACGAGGTTAGCCTATACAGTGAGCGATCCTCAAAATCCTAACAATTTCCCTGTTGACATTGTTGATCAAGATTTAGGAAATTGTATTTTGTCTTTTGATGATGGTATAGACAGTTGCATAGAAGAGAATTACATAGACAAGAAAGAATCTGAAAATATGCATAGCACAGGGATCTGGAAAATGTTCTTTGACGGTGCTTTATCATGTGAAGGAGCAGGTGTAGGAGTACTTTTTGTGGCACCTGAAAATAAATTTGTTGTCCCTTTTTCTTACAGGCTTCAATGGGATATAGAAAAAACTAACAATGTATGTGAATATGAAGAATTAGTATTAGGATTGGAAGTTGCCAAGAAGTTGAACATAAAGAAATTGGAAGTATATGGAGACGCTGAGTTGATGGTCAAACAGATAAATCGACAATACCAGGCCAAACACCCGAGATTGAGAGCGTATAGAAATTGTGCCTAGGATCTAATGGAAAATTTCTTCTCGTTTATAAATATCCACTCCATCTCGTGCACCAAAAATTTGCGGGTTGATTCGTTAGCCAAGGCATCCTCGACGTTCACTCCCCCCACAACTTTTAAATTAAAATACCATATAGAGGTAAGGCACAGACCATCCATCCCAAACAACATACAACACTCACAAGTTTTCGAGTATGATAACTAGATCAGGAAGTGCCTAGAAGCAGTGGGCGACTTTTCTAAAACTCACATCAATCAAGAGAATCAAAATGATCACACAGGGATTATGCAAGAAGGAGAAGACCCTCAGGAGTTCTGAGAAAAAATTGCCAACCATCACATGTTAGTTTTAAAAAGTAATCAGATTCCAAAGAGAGTAATTCCCCTGGAAAGACTTTTCGATCAAAATGACATGCCTTTAAAATCCACTCTCCAACCCCAACCAGAAGAGGTTGAAGATTGTGACATAGGGACAAAAGAGGAACCTAGGATGGTGAAAATATCAAAGTACCTTCCTCCTGAAGTGAAAAATAAGTATAAATATTTGCTTGCACAATATAAAGATGTTTTCGCTTGGTCTTACGAAGAGCTTAGGACCTATGACACTACTGTAATCAAACAAAGGATACCTCTGAAGCCTAGTCTCAAACCCTTTAGGCGGAAGCTTAGACAAATCAACCCTATCTTATTACCCATAGTCAAAAGATAATTTAAGAAGCTTTTAGACACGAAAATAATAGTAGCACTGAGATACTCCGATTGGGTGGAAAACATGGTCCCGGTTAGAAAAAAAGAGTGGGGAGATTAGACTGTGTGTTGATTTCAGAAATTTAAATAAATCTTCCCTCAAAGACAACTATCCTTTACCTAAAATGGATCATGTCTTAGAAAAGGTAGTCGGAGCAAATAGGATGTCTATGATCGACGGTTTCTCTGGGTACAATCAAATTGTTGTAAATGAACAAGATAAACAGAAAACAGCCTTCACTACACCCTGGGGTACATTCATGTATGATAAAATTCCTTTCAGTCTAATGAATGCAGGTGCCACCTTCCAGCGTGCTATGGATATCACTTTCGTAGGCGAAAGAGACAAGTTTGTAGTTATCTATCTCAATGATCTAACTATTTTTTCTAAGTCTGATGAAGATCATTTAATACATCTCAAACAGACTTTCGAAAAATGCTGCAGTTTCGGTCTGTCTTTAAACCCCAAAAAGTCTCACTTCGCCATGCGAGAAGGTAAACTCTCGAGCCATATTGTGTCCCGAGCCGGAATTAAAATTGATCTCAGCAGGGTTCAAGCTATAGACACAATAAATATTCCTAGAAATGTAAAGGAAATTCAGTCATTCTTAGGAAAGATAAACTTTTTGAGAAGGTTTATCCCAAACTTTGCTAAAATTGTGAAATTAATCACAGGTATGTTAAAGAAAAACAACGAGGTAAAATGGACAACAGACGCCAAAGAATCGTTTGCACGTATCAAGAGGGTTATAAGTGAGGCACCTGTACTGGCAAGCTCCGACTATCTAAAGGATTTTCTCATTTTCTCGTTCGCCTCCGAGCATACCATTGTCACGTTGCTCCTCCAGAAAGGTGAGGAAGGTTTCGAGCAACCGATAGCCTTTTTCAGCAAAAGTCTCAGAGACACAGAACTAAAATATGATATAATGGAAAAACAAGCATACGCTATGGTAAAGGCATTAAAATCTTTTAGAACTTATGTATTGCATTCCAAGATAATTGCACATGTACCTACTAGCTCTGTAAAAGATATTTTAGTGCAGCCTGACAGTGACGGCAAAAGGGGACGGTGGCTCGCAAAAATTCAAGAATTTGATCTGGAAATAAAGCCGACAAAACTAGTAAAAAGTCAAGGTTTGGCTAAACTCTTAGCTGAATCTAATTTCAGAGCCCTCAGCATAAATAGCATACAGGGATGTGGAGAATATGAAGATATGAGTGAACTCTATGAGAAAACAAGTGAAATCATAATTGAAGAGAAGTTTACCTCCTTTAACTGGTACAAAAACATAGTATCCTACCTACTGACTTTGAAGTGTCCGAGTGATTTATCTCCATCCAAAGCCAGAACACTAAAACCACATGTGGTCAAATACTGTATATCTGAAGGTAAATTGTTTTGGAAGGACCCACTTGGATTCCTGTTGGTTTGTTTGGTTGAATATGAAAGAGAGGAGGTCATAAGCGAATTCCACGAAGGAGTGTGGGGGGGACATCACGCTTGGAGAGCGACAGCTTATAAAATCCTGAGGGCAGGGTATTATTGAAATATTTTTTTCTCATATGTAAATGCCAAAGTCAAGTCTTGCGACCCTTGACAACTATTTGCAAGCAAGCATAAACTCCCACCATTACCTTTAGTTCTAGTCAAAACAGAGGCTCCTTTTCAGTAGTGGGGACTGGATTTTATAGGCGAAATTAAATCCCATTTCAACGCTCAACACAAATGGATCCTAACCACCACAAATTACTTTATTAAATGGATAGAGGCTATTCCAACCAGGAGGGCTACAGATTCGGTGGTAATAGATTTCCTAGAAGAAAATATTTTATCTAGATTCGGCTGCCCCCAAAAGATAGTAACAGATAATGCCCAGGATTTTAAATCTATGGGTATGATCAGTTTTTGCCAAAAATACAATATTGTACTCGGCCATTCTATGACATATTATCCCCAAGGAAATGGACTGGTCGAGTCTTTGAACAAGAGTCTAATCAACATAATTAAGAAAGTGTTAAATGAGAACAAGGGATCCTGGCATGTACATTTAAAATACGCACTATAGGTGAATCGGATTGGCACGAAAAAATCCATCGACATTTGTCCTTTCCAAATGGTATACGGGACTGACGTGGTATTACTCATAAACTTGGCACTTCCTATAATGAAACTATGGCAAGGTGAGAAAGAAGAACCAAATCACATCACAAGGAGAATAAATCAGATGATCGAAGTAGAATAGCATAGGGTCGAAGTGGACAAAAGATTGCAAAAATATCAAGACGACATGAAAACGTTATTTGACCGTAAGACAAAAGACAGAGAGTTTCTTCCAGGTGATTTGGTCTTAAGATGGGATGCTAGGAAGGAAGATTCGATGAAACACGGTAAATGTGATCATATTTGGTATGGACCATTTAGAGTCGCAGCTTCCGAAGGAAAAAATTCATTTTTATTAGAAGATCTGGATGGTAAAATCTTCAACGCCCCTATCAACAGGCGTTATCTAAAACACTACATGAAATAATTAGTTCCCAAAGGATTTCCATTGTATATACCGGTTTTTATTTTCTTTCTATTTCATGATTCCCTTGAGGTAAGTTTTCATTTTTAATTAATTAGGTCAGTATAAATAGATATACGCAATTTTCAAATACATTCAACTCTTTTAAGGGATACTCTTCGTATTTACAGGATTTCGGTTTGCGACCTAAATGAGCGAAATGAGAAAATGTAAATTCATATATCAGAGGCTGAATTCGCCGAAAACAGGTGATAGAAAAGGTTTTTGGTTGTTTCAAAATGGTAAGGTAAAGGTACGAATTCCTGAGAATTATGTTCTTTAAGAAAGCAAAGGTCTCCTAAGCACCGTAAAGGTCCCATCAATCTAATATTTTCGCTTAGTTGTTATTAAAAAGAACAATTACTTGCTCTGGGTCCTAAGAAGTTAACTCAAAATAAAGATAGGTGATAGTTAAGTAAAGCATCTCTGGGAAAGGGTTTTAAAAAATCGGTTTTAATTTTCGACCCCTGCTCCTCAGTGTACAAAAATCTTTCCGTCACCTTTTTTCTGGTCTTCACTTTTACCTTCTTAAAAAATCAAGTACCTTTCTGGATTTATATACATAGGGGGAAGAGATTATGTTTTAACTTTGAAAGTTGTAAAGCATATTTTGTAAAGGAAGTTGATCTTCATAACTCCTCAGTCTCTTACTAAGCAAGTTATGTGTAGGTGGAACTTGACTATTCTGGGTTTTCAACAATTTCGAAGGATTGAGGCTTGTTCTAAGGAAAACCGCTAGAAATGATTTTACCCCTTTTTTCCTGCGGGTTAAGGCATGGTAAAGGTTAAGGGAAGGGTGGTACCGAAAAATCAAAGTAATTTAACATACTTCCATTGCAAAATATTATACAAACATCACCCCTCATACAAACTGATTGCCCCCACTTCGTGTTCTAAAAAGAAAATTATAAGATAGATGATGAAAAGAAAGTCATATCTAATTATACATCTAGTCTGAAGAGACAATGAGAGGAAATTCAAAAATAATTTCCCTCGTCTCAGCATTTAAGTGCATAAACATATTCCTAAGTGGTGAAAGGAAATTCAACAAAAAAGGGGGAGATAACTTCACCGAGGTACTAAATAGGTTCGTTGGTAATGAAGCAATATCTGAGATGTCTATAACGCTATTATACACGATTTTCACTCTACTCTGGTAATCAACTTTATCGAGACTGGATCCACAACCTAAGCCTGGACGAGACTCCCCGATTAATAACAAGAAATAAATTTCATTGGGTGCAAGCCAAAAGTTACAAGATCTGTTTGATTTCCTATAACTGTTTTGATTTGTCTTAATGCAGACCTAAATTAAGTAAAGAGAAAGAGAAAGTCATGAAAGGGACTATAGCTGAGTATGAAACATAGTGAGTATTTAAAAGATTTGCAGAAGTGAGGTTGAACAGTTATGAATGCCGGCGGTGGTACTATTGGCAATAACTCTTATGCATGGCAGAAGTAAGCTCTACCACCCTCGCACACTTTGCATTAATGCTTGCCCCCTTACAGGGTTACCTCTGTTGATTTTTGGGAAAATATCTGAGCCTACTCTATTGAAACCCTTGTCCCTTAGCCCGGCTCACTGTGTGTTCTCTCATGGATCCTGTAGGGCGAATTCAAACCCCATGGTGTTCAGATTTAGTTTTGGTTTCATTATTGCCAGAAAAGATTGCTTAAGACTGCCCCCGTAATTGCCCCCAGAGTCACATTTTTGCGTGAGCGATTCTGGGCAAACGGTTTTGAATTAGATCAAACCGTTGAAAACCCAGAATCGTTTTTTTCCCCTTTACCCTCATCGCAGGCAGTTTCCTAAAAAATCGAGTGGTTACAGAGATCTATCTCGTGTTTTTTCAGGTAAATTTTCAGATCTTTTCAATCGCTGAAGGGAACGTATTGGGTCTGTATGCATTTGCCAGAATGCTTATCACTTCTCTAGATCTATTCTTCAGAACTCCCTTTTACCTGTCTAGCCTCTAACACTCTTGAACCCTTGATCAATCCTCCCAGGTATGGATTTTGATATCATTTTTGATATAGTGATTTGCATTCAGTTTTTATAGCTCATTCACTTATTCAAATGCCTCTATCATTCAATGATCATCCTGTATATAGTTCGCTTCGATAAAAATAGAAATAGTTTCGATTTGATATATGATTTGCTCATAGATTTATTATGGTTATTCGTTCGGATTTCATTTGCTAAGCCTGTCTGAGTGAAGTAACGAATTAATGGTGTGTTTTCAATACAATTCTTTTTGTATTCACCTCTCACAGGAAGTTCCATACTCTATTTAGAATATGATTACCTTCGGATTCGATCTCGAATGATTCGTATGCTGTGTTTGACAAATAATTTCGGGAGTGTAGTTGTTACAATGTGCTCTGTCATACGATTTTCCAAATCATGAATACCACTCTGTTTGATTTAAATTTGGAAATAACTACTCTGTTTTTATAAAAACAATGGTCTCATTAAACCTGTGCAACTACACCCGAAACATAAAACGATTATGATTTGCAACGAATATGCTAAACTCACCCGATTAATTCGCTTGTTTGGATTGCTGTTTGGTTTGATTTTAAATGTGTAAAAACAAATTGGTCAAACCCAGTTGTAATTCATTTGATTGGAACGATTTTGGTAAAGGAAAATCAATCTTGTTTGCACACTGTGCAATGATAAACGATCGATAACAAACTCTGTTTGATTAATCCTTTTATGATTTTGTTATGGGTCAATTATCATTTGGATTTGTTCACAACATAAATAGCTTGCTATACAGTTATCGTGATAATCTTGTTCGATTCACAAGTGTAACGATGTGTTTGCGATTTGTTCTATTTTCAATTGAATATCAAAACGATCTCATAACAGATGGATTCGATTTGTTGGGAAACGATTATGATTTTGTTACATATGATTTCATTTACCCGACTCATGACTATAATCGAAACAGAGTATTGCTATCTCTGTACTCGGTTAAATGATGTGTATCCTGTTTGAGTTCATAATGGAATAACGGTTTCAATTTATGATTCATTCTCAAGTAATTATTGGATGTCAATTGAATGGATTTTTTTAAAAGATTTGATTTAATTTCAATTCTGATTCTGTATCTTATTTTAGACTAGCTACAAAATTAGATGATTTTGTAGCTAAGTTTGTAGAATTAGATTTTTATTGTTTTATTAATAAAATATCTCTCTAACTTGTCTATTTCTGACCTGTTTCAGGTGAATTCGAAATTGTATGGGATTTCATGGACAGTTTAGAGGATATTTGGATGTTTTAGTTTCATTTTAATTTCCTAGTTTAGGCAATTTTGGGATATCTTCCCAGATTATGTAAACAGTTTGATAACTTCCACAGGGAGGTTTTACCCTGTGGAAAAAATTATAAATATTTATTATTTTTTTTTTGTAATAATGATCCTCATTCATGGGAGAACAAGGATATGGAATTTTAATAGAGACTGAGACAGAAATTGATGTTCTGCTACAACTTTAGCTTTTCATAATATCAATNTTTTGCAAATGATATGATTTAATCAATATAATCCATATTTGATTTCTTCCAGTATTTAAAAAACATAGCAATTACTTGATTCAGTTTGTGAATGATAGATTTCTCTTCTTCATCAATTGAATTATTAAGTTTTTGCATAACAGGTTTACCTGATTGCAGAGATTTATAAATCATATAATTATTATGATTTTTTATGTCTTGTTTGTCCTATAAATAAACTCAAATAGCATTGCAGCTATCATTTACGAGAAGCTTCTGGATTATTCGGTGCGAGTTTCCTTCCTCCGACTAGCTTCGAAGTCATCATACACAGGACAAATCTGGAGCGTTTTCAGGTCAGTTTGTTGTTTATTTTTTTAGTATACTTGTTAGTATTTTAGTTAGATATATATGTAGTTAGTATATTAGATTGTTTAATTTCAGTAAGTTTCATTTCTTGTTCATAAAATCAAAAGTCAACAAAAATATCTTTCTCTGTCTTAGGGCAGAAAACAAATGAGTTTTCCAGGTTTTATTTAAATCTGTATTTTTGTAGATATTCTAGATTTGTGAATAAGTTATATTTCAATTAGTAGATTGTGTTAGATTAGTTCGTTTTATTTATTTTTAGTTAGTTTAGTTTGTTTTATTTAGTTTTAGTTAGTTTGTTTTAGTTAGTTTTGTTTTATTTAGTTTTAGTTAGATTAGTTAGTTTAGATTAGTTCTCTCTTTGGTTTTCTTAGGACCTTAGATCGGCTAACGAAGCCACTAAACCCGTCAGGGTGGTTCATTCCAAACAGCTTGGGTTATTAGACAACCCCGGACCGGTTCCACTCTCTTAGTTGACAGACAGTCAATTTTACCCGTCAACAAGTCAGTTGATACTCATGGATTAAGTGATACAATGATACAATTGAGATACAAGACAACGTCAGGGGTTACATGATAAATAGTGGTGGAAAGTATCCATAGTTACATGATATTATCAGGAGGTACAATGGTTGATAGGGGCATACATGAGATTGCAATGGTGAGCGATAGTGAGAAAGATCATGGAGAGGTGGGAAGTGATGCACAACGTGATTTGTTTGAGCATGGGACTTAAGTAGATCATGGAAATTATAGTAGAGAGTAATCCAACCCTTTGCAACATAACTTGGATGTTAGAGAGTACCCTCAAAATAACATTCACATGGATGGAAGTGCAGTGAGGAGGGTTGACCATCAGTTGTAGGAGACACCTGTAGTGATTAGTGGAGGCATGAGAGATGGTGGAGTTAGTTCCATACATAGAGGATATAGATACCGGGTAGTGGGTGACAACATACACAAGGTAACACATGCACATAGGAATTCCTATAAAAGGTTGTCACTTAGGAAATCTATGTCGACCTTTTTAGGTACACCAAAACTGGGTCAGTCAAAATCAAAGAGTATATTTGAGGTGTATCGGAGGGAGTATGAGGATTTGAATGATAGTTTCTATAGTATTGTATCATTAGTAGATTATTTCTGCATCAAGTGCATAATCAAAACTAGAAATCAAAGTGGATAATAATGGAATTATGACTCAGGGTATGAGGAAAGGAGACTGGAGACTTCCACTTTTGGAGGATCATACAGGAGCTCAGACAGATCTTGGAGGAGGGAGTGTATCATGGATGATATGTTGCACACAGTGCACGGGACATATAGACTTTCCACACATCGACAAAACACATAAAATAGATCCTTACAAAAAGAGATGTTAGGGATAAACCAGATAGACAGAGACACTCAAAGGGATTTCAGACATAGGGGTCTTTGGTACAGTTGGATATAGTCCTGGAAGTCAGGTCACAGGTGTTTGGAGGATCGTTAAGTACATTCTGACAATGATGAAATTGTAGGATCAGGACATACTCAGGCTATAGTGTGGAGAAATGATGAGAAGAAGCCTCATGGAGAGGTTAAGGGGATGGATATCACCTCCCTACCGAGCATTCCTAGTTTTCATAAATTTTGGATTAGGAGAGGAGTACAGGGACATAGAGTCATGATCTTAATTGATGGTGGGTCCATACAAAAATTCATTGACTCAGGATTATTCAGGAGTTTGGGTTTACCTACGATCAATATTGGAGATTTCAGAGTGTTGGTGATAAGTAGACACAATTTGGCATGCAAAAATATAGTTAATCAATTAGAGTTGTCCATGGGAAATCATACAATTATGAATGAATTTTTTGTGATGGATTTAGGGAACATGATTATTATCATGGGATTTTAGTGGCTCAGTACATTAAGTATGATCTTTCAGGGATACGAAAAAATGAAGATGGAGTTCAAGATTGTAGGAGGTAAAAGGGTAGTTCTAAGGGGCATGACCACTAATGCTCCAAGGGATGCTTCAACAAAGCAGATGGAGATGGTGTTGGGACATGTTGGTAAGCATAGCACGATAGTTAGAGGGTCAAAACCATTGATGAGGAGATAATCTTATGAGGGGATATCCAGGAAGAGACAATGGACACATGGTACAATTTATTCTAGGAGACACTCAGTCATAGATAGTGTATGCACATTTATGTTGGGGATCATACTAGTAGGGGTTATCATAGGAAGTGAGACCATCGGTCAAAAACTTGGGGCATGGGTTCATGGTAGGAGGCAGGCTCGTAGAGGATGTTACATGGAGTGAGAACCACCTTAGGCAGAGCCTTGGTCCATGATTGCTTGAGGACAAGCAATTTTGGGAAGGGAGGACTGTAATGTCCCTTTCCAAATGACTACATAGAGGATGACATATTATCCTATACACTCTCCCCATAGGTTATAACCAGGGGAAAGGGGAGACTATAAAGATTAATTGATGTCAGTAGCTTATTAAAGCTAAATCCTAAAGTGACATTAGTTAATTTAAAGTAAGGTTATAAAGTGACTCTATGATTAATAGAGAAAATAACCTTTGATGTCACTTTAATTATTGTATGTGATGGGCCCAACTCTTTTATTTACCATTATTCATCATCAGGATCATTTCCACACAACTTTTTCTTGGTTCTATTGCATTTCGACGATTTTCGTAAAACGAGGTTATTATTGGGCATATTTTAATTAATTGCACTAAATGTATTATTTGGAACTTGTTTTTTGGAGAAATACCTTAGTGAAATAGCTTGTTGGAACCAGGGTGAAAATATCTACAAGATGGGATGATGAAAAGTGACTTTCAGTGGAAGGAGAAGTATTAAAGGTGAATTAATCACTTTCTAGAGTTAAAACAATAAATAAATTACTAAAGTGATTTTAGAAGAAAATACTAAAGATGAATTATGGACAGCTCAGGGGTATAAAGAAGTGATAGGGGATCATTTCCTCTCATTATGCATATTGGGTTTTTAAGTTGATATTATGGAGAGCTCAGGGAGCTTGGTGGCTTAGGGTTTGAAGTAAAACCCTAGATCTAGTTTCAGTGGTGAAAGATCCACTATAGATAGAGGGAGTGGTTTCAGTGGGGAGATCCCACTCTAGCCAATTACATGAATCCTTCTATGAGGATGATATTCTATTAGAGTTTTAGAGTGTTATTGAAGGAGAAACCTTTGTATTTTGCCTTGGTACACGTTTTATTTGTAGGGGAGAATTATTGCTAGAGGGACCATATTCAGAGGTCAAGATATTCATTTCTAGAGTTGGATTAAACATTTATCTCTTGGGGCCAATTTGTACTCATCTTGGGTGAATTTTGGAAAATGTTTTGTGTGCCATTCCTTTAGAAAATCGATTTATTAGTGGATGGATGAAATTATTACAGCAGGGCGTGTTATCTCTCCCATTGATGTGACTTCATGTGAGATATTCACATTTTTGGGGAAGCCACCTTGATAGCTATCTTGTTGAGGATCTTTGTTGCATATTTCTAGTGTATTTCTACCATTATAGCCGACATAACAGTTGCAATATCAGTGTGATGAGATATAGAAATTGTCTTGGAATTCAGCTCATATATTATATAAATAAGCCAAGGGTTGGATGTACTTTTGTTATAATTTCTTGATCATTTATTTGGTGTTCATTTCTATGTTATTCTCAGCATTTACATGATGTATGTTGTTGTTATAAACAAATAAACCATTCAAAAATACATAAAAATGCAATCAATAGCCAATGTATGCAAATTATTTGGCAAAAGACTTCAACCAACTAGTTTCATAAAACATAACAACCAACAAATATTTATAACAACCATCAGTAACGAAGTGTTAAGCGGTAGGAACTGAAATAGTAGACATCATACGTCCATCATATAGCCTCAAGGAAGTTCTGATAGTAAGTGGAAGCTATTTGGCAAGGGCATTTGAGCATACCGTCAAAGTGTTTGGTGAAAGTTATCAATGACATAGATATGATTTTTACATCAAATTTGGTTGGGGATCTTACACTTTCTTGCAATCAAAAAGCCAAGTGGTGGTGCAACATAATTTGGATAGGATGGGAATTGACTCCCCTTATCCTCAAAGGATGTTTGCACTCAATCCATTTGAATGCAAATGAGTTTCGTATTCCCTCACCATTCAATATTGCAGATGTAGGTGGGATTTTGTTGGAGTAGATTGGGAATTTCAAGATCTTGTGTTTTTTGTTTGTTGATAGCCAAGCTCACCCAGGATTGCAAGCATGGGAATGGGCATTAGACAAGAACACAAACCAATATGTTTACTAATGTGGTAGACTACCTTCAAGCTCTTGAATTGTCATGGTTGGTCTCTCGTGCACAACTCAGTGATTTAGGAACATAATGAATATGGGAGAGCATAATCACCCTAGTCATTGCGGGATATTGCATAACAAGTGTATGATGAGGAGGCATGAGAGCTTCCTTGCAAAATTAGTCTTTAATATCCATCTTAATTAACATAGTTAAAACACTTGGGAGGAATTTCATAGATGGGGTGTGCTAAGATTATGGGATTAGTGAGCCGACAAAAGTGATAAATTAACCATTTAAAAACATAGTGCAATAAACTACTCCATGTTGAGGAAGACAAAGAAGAGTAAACAATTTAGCAAGGGATTGGAATAGTGGAGATGGAATTGGTGAAAAAAAGTGAAGACATAATCACTATATTTCTATTTATAATGAAACCATAATGGGCATGCTTTCAATTAGAACTAGTTTAACATATTTTGCAAAACAATTTTATTATTAGATCAATTTAATAAAATATATACTAGCAAACATTAATGTAATTCCTCAAGAAAAAGCCCAGTGAAATTTTGTTTATTTCAACACTGAAAAGATAGATATAAGCTATATTATTTTTTACATAATTCAACTGAATAATACAATAACAACATTTAAATACAAATTTATGTATTCGAATTTAAAACAAATAAATAAATATATAACTGAAATCTAAAAATTATATACAGACAAAAATCATTTTAATACAAATTTATGTGTTTGAATTTAAAATAAATAAATAAATATAAAACTAAAAACTAAAAATTATTAAATTTAAGATAACTTATAAAATATTTATTTTTTAATTAATTTATATTAAAAAGTAATAAATAGTATAATTAAAATTTAAAAAAAAAATATTTATTTTAATTTTATAAATAATATGCGAGCACAAAATAAATCTTCTGACCAATTCCACCTTGAAAAGGACTTGGAACTAGTGACAAAATTTTGACGGTGCATTGTGACGGCGAACAGTTCAACGTATCTTTCGTCGCAGTTTCGACCGTTTCGACAACCCATTGGTTTGACCTACCATGTTGCGCAAGATGCCAAGAGGTTGAATCGGGCCACATAAGCGCGTCATTCTTCCTTACCCGAAATTTCTTCACGAATTTAGGTCCGCGGCCATAGAATTTAGCGCTTGATGTGAATTGTCATTCATGATTGAGTATTTGTTTACAGATTCCACCAACGAGTAGAATTTTTGAAGCGTTTAGACAGTATAAGGAGAGTTTACCTCTGTTTTGAGGATATTCTATAGCTTTCAGATCCGCTTAGAGAAATGGACAATTTTGGTGTTCGAAATGCTCCCTGCACACTCAAGGATCCACCCAAGAATGATAGAACTGTTGGTATGCTATTTGTTGAATAACAGAACTATTACAGCCTTCATGTTAAATATATTGTATCCTCAACAGACTAACCGTACACTGCCAATTGTACTGGACAGTTGTACTTTCTATTTCCGTCTTGCTTGAGCATATATAAGCTCAGCTATTTCCTATTGTTTGTATCTCTTCAGAACTCTTCTGTACTTCAACTTACTTCAGTTTTGTTCTGTACTTCTTCATACATTTGAATATACTATTCTTTTCTCTCTGCATTTCTCTGTGCTTCACAATTTATCATGGTATCAGAGCTTCAGGTGTAAGCCTCTTCACACAGTCCGGAGAGCAATTTGAACCTCACAGCGTAGAGCCTCACGGATCTTGAGAGCACGCGACACAGCCTTTTCACAAGGTTTGGAGAGCTATTCGTAATACTCTTTAAAGATCGTCGTAAGAAGCTTGCATAGGTTGCAGAGCATACTTCGCTCGAAAGAACGAGGAAGCAGAGAACGCGGAAGAAGAAACCTGCACAATTTTTTCGAAGAACTGTCAAAGATTGATGCAGAAGAGCTGCAGAACGAAAAATGTTTAAAGAACTTGAAGTTTTCGCTTAAATTTGTTAAAGTTTCAAGCAGAAGGAAGAATCCTTTAAAGATTCTTGGAAATCGCTCAAATCTGTCAAAGATTGTAGCAGATCATGAAGAAATCGTGAAATACTTTCAAAACTTTGAAAGATTCACGAATCTTTTCTTCCACAGGAGAAATTCTGTCAAATTCAGCAAAGATCGCGTCAAACACACAAGGAACAATCATTGCGGCCATGAGATTTATCCTGCGAACGGATCCGAGGCGGGAAACCTGTTCAGAAGGAACGAGGAGAGCGCGGAAAAGTCGAAAGCATTCCAGCCGTCAGATCTTGCGCAAAGGCCCAACAGCCGTTAGATCAGTAAGAAGGAGCACGACGTTTAGTCGTTTGGAGAGCACAGGAGAAATTTCGACGTGTGAAGTCACGAAATCTCGACATCATCTGGACCGTCCATCCAGAAACAAGTGGCGAGATCTCGACATTTCGTGACTCGTAGGAGTAAAGGTCTGAAGACTGTTGTGAAAAATCGTGAATCGTGAAATCACGAGTCATTCTGGATCATTGATCGAGAAAGACCTGTGAGCCATCCATCTCAGAGGACAGGTGGCAGCAGATTAGCCCGTCGTCATATCGACATTCGGGGTTTCAAGCTGTCAAAGACATTTGACATCGCAACTCGCAAAATCGCGATATGCGAAATCCCGATCAGATCTCAGCCATTCATCTCTCCTGGACACATGTCGAACATCGTCGTGCCCGTCGGCATTTGGGCATTCGGGGTTTCAAGCTGTCAAAGAAATTTGACATCGCAACTCGCGAAATCGCCATACGCGAAATCTCGATCAAATCTTAGTCGTCCATATCTCCTGGACACGTGGTGGACATCAAGGGAGCTATCAGCGCGTCGGCATTCGGAGTTCCAAGTTGACAGAAATTCGAAGCATCGCAAGTCGTGATATCCCGACGAGGAATCAGGACCGTCCATCACTCCCGGATGCGTGGCGTAAATCCGGGGACTCGGGAAAAGTTTCGATAAGGAAAGGGCCATCGGCATATCGAGATTCGATGTTTCACGATTCTTGAGGACAAGAAACGCCAGCACTTCCAAACTACGAACCCCGAAATCAGGACAGGAGGTAAACTCCGTCGTGGGGCCCAGCTGACGTCATCTAGTCAAACGAGTCAATCGGTGCATCGACATTTCGCGGATCCTGGCTACAAGAGGTCCGGGACACATCATATCGTGAAATTGCGAGAAGAGATCACGACCATCCATCAGTTGAGGACACGTGTCACAGATCAAAGCCATCGGGAAAAATCCTGACAGGACAGTGCCATCGAAAAATCGGCTATCGCGAAATCGAGGAGACAGAGAACCTCGACATCAGAAAATGCGAAATCCCGATTCACGATATCCCGATAAGATCTGGACCGTCAGATCGCAGCACGATCTGGACCGTTGAAAAGTCCAAAGGCGATTTTTCGCGTTTCGGCATTTTGCAAGGCAAGGAACGAGAAAAGCCCGTAGCGCTTTAACACAAGGCGTGTGGTCACATTGAAAGGAGACAAAGGGTCAATTCAAACCTAATAAGCTCCTATAAGCCATCGAAAAATCGACATTTCTGAGATCGGAGGTAAATACGAATTTTTTTCCCCTCTATTTTTTCAGTTTTTTTTAAAATGATGTCGTCTAGCAATCTCAGGCCAACTCACGGTCCGATTCTTCTGGGAAAGAATTACGAATTTTGGTCTCTTCGAATGAGGTCATTCTTGCAAGCACAAGAGTGCTGGGAACTAGTGGATCTTGGATATGTGGAACCAGATCTAGCTGCCCTCGCTGCCATGACAAATGCGTAGAGAATTGCTCAGGCAACTCTGAGGACAAAAGAAAACAAAGCGAAATTCGGGATACAAAATTCTGTGGATGATTTGATTTTTTCAAAAATCACAGGCGCTGGTACTTCCAAACAGGCCTGGGACATCCTCAAATCTTCCTACTAAGGAAATGACAGGGTAAAAACAATTAAACTACAGTCCTTGTGGACACAATTCGAGACTCTCAAGATGACAGAGTCTGAAACTGTAGATCAGTTCATGACCAGAGTCATGGGAATCGTGAACCAGATCAGACTGATTGGTGAAACCATCACTCATCAACGAATTGTTCAGAAAATTCTTAGAAGTCTTCCCAAGAAATTTGAAA
>JASDQU010206437.1:23033-33223 GCA_032191745.1 Picea mariana
TTGAGATGTCGTTGCTTTTCCTCCACGCTTGTGTTTTGTGTAAGGTAGCTAGAGAGGTAGTGGGGAGGCCCAGAGGGCCCATAGTGATAATAGTGGAGGCCATTCAATGTAAGGTGGACTAGGTCCACTATATTATTAAATAAGGCCCACTATGGTAGTTGGATATAATAAATGGGTAGTTAGATATAATAAATGTAAGAGGACTTCTTAGAAGGTTCTACTTCTAGAAGATTCGTCCTCTAGAATGTTCTTAGGTGATGGTAGCACCATATAAAGGGGTTCAAGAAATGTAATGGGACATGAAGAGAAGTATTGTATTTGGAGAGGTAGCTCAATAGGAGGATGTCCCATTGAAGAGGCAAGTGATCAGGAGAGGATCCCTTCCATAATAGGATCCATTGTATGGTGTTGTCCTACCTCAAGGGTTTTCTTATAATAAAGTGTGGTTTCTTCTATCTTTATTTTTGGATCTATTCTGTATTAAGTATTTTTGGTGATTATATTTGTAGATATATTCAGGTTCTTAACAACTGGTATCAGAGCACTTTCCATGGTAGACATTGTGGGCAACTAGTTTTTATTTTTGCATATTTTTTTTTCGAAGAGGGCCGCGACATTCCAGAAATTTTTTGGTATATTTCTGTGAAAAATTTGCAGAAACGGGTTGTAGATATGAGTTCCTCTCAGAAAAACACCCAATTTGAAAAAACAAATCATCTTAAATGAAGTCTGGGAACTCAAGATATTGAAGTTTTAAAATATGCAATTTTTTAGGGTTTTTTCCGCAGACGGCGACGCAGTTTTTGTTTTTATTTTTGTAGAAGCTAGAGGCTGAATTTGCCCAAAAAAATTACAGATCTGAGTTACTCTCACAATTTCACCCAATTTCAAAAACAAAATTAGTTGAAACGGAGTCCGAGAAGTGAAGTTATGAGCATTTTAAATTCAACAGTTTTTTAGGGTTTTTTCTAGAAAAAGCCGCGATTTTCTACCGTAACGTATTTTTCTATTTTTTGAGTTTTTTCATGATAGTTGTGGAACCGAAGAGTTCATAGGGTACTCAGATGGATATTTCCTCTCAAACTCTCAAAGAAGTTCTACATATTACTAAAGCATTCAAAGCCAATTCCATGACAGATTGCATGACCTTGCAGATGGCCTCAATGATAGTTTTCGTAGTATTCAAGATTCACTGGATAACATGTAGGAGAGATTTATTATGGAAAACATCAAGGATGAATATAATAAATAAATATATTCTTGGTATGATTTTGAGGCCAATTGTGATGATTGGTATATGGATAATTGTCATTTCTGGGATGACAACCACTTTCATATTTTATTTGATGACTCTAATCCACCTTCTCTAGAGAGCATCAATGTGACAAATTGAGAGCCAATGATTATTACCAGTGTCCATCACACATATTCTATAGTGGTATTATTCCTTTCAGATTCTTCTATGACCCTCTTCCACTATGTGGATGGATCTTCTTATTTGGATCCACATGACAGGTGTTAGTATTTGGAGCCTCATTTTGAGTTGGTTATTGGGTTCCAAAATCTTCCACAGGGAGTTCACATGAGCAATTGGAAATGAGACCCGGGCTTACAATGGTGGTTGGAATACTTCAGCATGGTGGCTTTTATTTCTACATGGGACCTTAGTTCTCTAGTCTGCTTTAGCATTATGGTCCACAATTATCCATGGCACCCTGGTATATGGTTGTACATCAAGTGTTGAGGACAATGCTTTCATAAGGGGGATGGAATGTAAGGTAGCTAGAGAGGTAGTGGGGAGGCCCAGAGGGTCCATAGTGATAATAGTGGAAACCATTCAATGTAAAGTGGACTAGGTCCACTATATTATTAAATAAGGCCCACTATGGTAGTTGGATATAATAAATGGATAGTTATATATAATAAATGTAAGATGACTTCTTAGAAGGTTCTACTTCTAGAAGATTCCTCCTCTAGAATGTTATTAGGTGATGGTAGCACTATATAAAGGGGTTCAAGCAATGTAATGGGACATGAAGAGAATTATTGTATTGTGAGTTGTAACTCAATATGAGGATGCCCCCTAGAAGAGGCAAGTGAACAGGAGAGGATCCCTTCCATAATAGGATCCATTGTATGGTGTTTCCCTAACTCAAAGGTTTGGTAATAATAAAGTGTGGTTTCTTCTATCTTTCTCTGTGGGTCTATTATGTATTCAGTATTTGTGGTGATCAAACTCTTAGCGGTTACCTACTCTGTCCTATTATAATAACTAACAGTGATTTCCAAATAAGAGTCAACACTCAATATATGCAATCCCTTACAGTCCTTCACGACTTTACAAACAAGTTACATTTTTAAAATGTTGTTTACAAAATATCTCAACAAATCGATTTAATTCTGAGTTAATTTTTGATTTGAAATTCTGTCATTGCTGAGATGTCGTTCCTTTGCCTCCACGCTTGCGTTTTGACTTTGAAGGCGTTGCTCTTGCATCAGAGCACTTTCCTTCCATACGAGTGTCAGAAGAGAAATAATTGAAACTCATCCAGATTCGTCACAACTTCATACTAACACTTCTCGAACAATCATACATGAACGAAAATGGAATAAATCACACACACARAATATAAAATTCATTCATTCATAGATAAAATGAACGTWGTCCAAGGATTTGGAACACTTCTGTCTGTTCTATTCCTTCATGAAAATAAATTACATAATGTTTCTTCTACTCTACTATGTTCTACTGGTCTCTCTGACCTCTATCTCATTCTTTCTATTCTATCTATCTCATTACAATGAAACAATAAAAACTATCTAAGGACTGGCTCCATGAGCTCCCTCATCCTGTCTACAACCTATACTATCAAACTCTTAGTGGTTACCTACTCTATTATATTATAATAACTAACAGTTATTTCTAGATAAGAGTCAACACTCAATATCTGCAATCCCTTACAGTCCTTCATGAATTTACAAACAAGTTACATTTTTAAAATGTTGTTTACAAAATATCTCAACAACTCGATTTAATTCTGAGTTAATTTCTGATTTGAAATTCTGTCATTGTTAAGATTTCGTTCCTTTGCCTCCAAGCTTGCGTTTTGACTTTGAAGGTGATGCTCCTACATCAAAAACAAGAAAACCTAGGGTGAGGAAAGAGAAGATAAAAGGGGGAGAAACCACTAGGCTAATTAAGGTTTTAGATATTGACTATGTTAACATATATTTGTAGACTTTTGGGTATTTCACTTATGTTTCAAATCAAGTTTTACCAGCAAATTAGAAAAGGAAAGTAAATTATCAATCACATGGTTCATTTACAGAAGATTCCTTTAGTGAACTAGAAACACTAATGTTGAAAAAGAGAAAAAGATGTATGGAAGGAACACACCCAAATTTCACTTATGATGATTTTTGTTATGCAACAAACAACCAAAATAGCATAAAAAGAGAGAGAAGTAACTTTGTGCCTTGAGAAATAGAGAATAATTAATGTGAAGCCTCTTTGAGGGAGCAACCTCCTTTTACAATAGAACAAATGTAAAAGATGAGATGATCCTAAGGATAGGTCTCCTTGGTATATATAGGAGACAAAGGGTATAATTTAAATTAAAGGGTAGATAGCTGACAACACTAATATAACATTATAAATGTAATATTAACTCAATATCTAGGGCTTTATCAATGGCTCAACATGGGGCTCTATGCTCAACATTGGGATTTATTCTTAAAATGGGGCTTTGTCTACGGCTTAACATGCCCCTCCCCTTCAAACAAGTGTTTTCATCAACACTTGATTAGTTTCATATGTTTCTACATGAAGAACTCATATTCCCATGTCACCTCTTCTACTAGTAGGTTCTTCCACTTTGTGAGGTACTTAGTAATTGCTAAATTTTGTAGTTGATTAGTCTCGATTTCAAGGATTGTTTATGGTTCTAGTATGATTTCCCCTTCTTTATTAATCTTTATTAAAATAGTTTGAACTGGGATCTCACCATCAATTACTCTGTTTAAGAAAGAAAAATGGAAGATTGGATGTACACATGAAGATGGAGGCAACTCCAATTTTCAAGCCATATTCCAATCCTATACAACACCTGTAGGGACCATAGTACTTGGGTGCCAATTTATTGTCCTTCTTTTGTTTCTTGATGGACATTCGTTTGTATGGTTGTAACCTCAAAAATACCCAATCCCCCACTTCAAATTCCCTTTTGCTATGATGTTGATCTTCTTGTTGTTTCATCCTACTTTGTGTTGTAACCAAGTTCTCCTTCCATAGTTTGAAAACATCTTGTTGGTGCTCTATGTGGTCCTCCACTTCTTGAACCTTGTATTTCCCTCTCAATGGTGATGTGATGGATGGCGGATGATATCAATAAAGTTCCATAAATTGGAAAAACATTTATGATGTGTGGAAGAACATGTTGTACCACCATTCTGCCAAGTGAAACCACTTTACCCATTAAGTTTGTTTATCAAATGCAAAGAAATGAAGATACCCTTCTAGAAATTTATTCATAATCTCATATTGCCATCGGATTGAGGATGATAAGAGGAGCTATAATCCAATTGAGTACCCAAACAAGAAAATAATTCGGTCCAAAATTTTCCATTGGAAATTGGATCTCTATCACTTACAATAATCTTGGGGATTCCATGTAGTTTCTTAACTATTTCCAAGAAAGTTATCGCTACTATACTTTCTTTAAAATTTTGAGACATAGAGAAAACATAGGCATACTTTGTGATTTGATCCACCACTACCATGAAAACATTATTTCCTTTGAACTTGGGTAGACCTTTAATAAAATCCACTGAAAACTCTTCCCAATGTTGACTTGGTATGGATAATGGTTGTAGGAGACCCGGGGTCTTGATTTTCTCTCCCTCATTCTATTGGTAGACCACACATTCAACCATGAAATTTTGAACATCGGTTTTAAGACCTTCCCAGAAAAAATTATTCTTGACCATGTTGTAAGTTTTCAAGAACCATGAATGTCCTCCTATAGGAGAAGTGTGAAATTCCAAAAGGACCTTTTGTTTGAGTAGGTAATTCTTACATAAATATAGGTGATCTTTATACCACAATAATCCATTTTTCGACAAAAACTTATGTAATACAGTTGGGTCCTCTTGTAGTTATTGAATGATATTCCATACCTTCTCATATTTCTTTCATTTTGTTCTTGCTTCTTCCACCCATTCAAATTGCAAAATGGAAACATCACACACTAAACCCTCTATGTCTTCTTCTTTCCTTGAAATTGCATTTTCCACGATATTTTGTTTTCCATTTTTGTAGATAATTTAAAAGTCATAACCTAGCATATTTGTAACCCATTTTTTCTTCTCTTCTCAAGATAATCATTGTTACAAGAAGTAGTTCAAACTTATATCATGATCGTTTTTTACTTTGAAGTGTCTTCCTATTAGGTAAGGGTGTCATTTCTTAACTGCATGTAATATGGCCAACATTTATTTTTCATAAATGGGTTTGAGTAAGTTATTTCCTTTAATATGGATATTCTCAAAGGCAAGGGACCCTCCTTCTTGCATTAAAACTACACCAAAGCCATGGCTTGAGGCATCACACTTCATAATAAAGGTTTTTGTCTAAGGGGGGCATATAATCTAAATTTGGATGTATAATTCATAAAGTCATATTTTTATGTAAAAGGTAACTTGATAGATATGTAATTTACATAGTCAGTCATAATAAAAGTTGACTTCATCAACAAGACACCTTAAAATAAGGAAATAGGAATAGAGTAAAGGTTAGGAAGGATAGGTTGTGATGTAACATCCCCACTATAATTAATGCATAATGTAGATATGAATGTGGTTATGTCCAAACAATGTAATATGTGAATTGTATTTCTGAATTTTAATAAACAAAATGTGATGTCATTTGCTAGGGGACATGGACAGAGATGGGGGTTTAGTTTTCCACAAGAGAAGGGAGTGTCTAAGTAGGTTCCAAGGGGGAAATTATTTATGGGTTTAATTCAAACCCAATTTTCTGAATTTTTTTATCATTGGGGAAAACCTTCTATTTTATGGTTGAGTGTATGAGAGCCCAATCATTAAACTCATGTAAGAGAGTGGGTGTAAAATTCACATCCCATAGTTATTGGGAGCATGGGGTTGAAGTACAATCAACATTGGGAAGAGTGAGAATTCAATTTACTTGGGGAAAAGAGAGGAAATTTGTAAGGGGAGAATAGGCAATTTTTCACAGATATGTTTTGCATGAACAACAAGCAAAGAACAGGGCAAAAAGAGAACTAGAGATGGAACTACTATGGAGGGAAAATTATGGATCATTTTTAGAGTTAAATACTGAAGAGTTAGGTTGTCATGCCTGAAAAGTGAACTCCTTTGTGAGTTGCACTGTAACAATAAGTGATTGTGTTGTTTTCCTAGTAGTGAGTTCCTTTGAGTTCCTAGTAGTGAGATTCCTAGTTACATGTGTCAGAGAGATATGTATAAACGAATGGTCCAAATCGATGGACTTAGAGCAGTGAAGGAGAAAATTAATTGGGTTGGGCAAGGAAAGAGGAAGAGAGCCAGTGGAAATTGTGATAGTTGTATAAGAATACAAGTGGGTTGTGGGATATCTGATTTGTGGGTGGACAATGAGAGACACCCATTTCTTGCAAATTCCTAGCCTCAGCACAAGGGTGACTTGCTTTTGAGATATCAAAAATCAATTCTATGGTTGGGTGGAACATCCATCCCAAGCAGTTGGTTGCACAACTATTTTAAAATATAAGTGTTTGTCTGTTTTCTAAGTTAATTTATGAGTTTAATTGTTGTGAATTTTACTTTGTGAATGGGAATGAATTATATGTTGTTGTAGATGAGGTTATTTGTTGTATTCGTGTCATTTCATAATGTTGTAGTTGCATATAGTTATGGGTATCTAAAAATGGTTAAATCTGAGTATAATTCATAGTTGGTAAGCAACAGGAATTTAATGATCAGAAAAATTTTTAATTATGTGTATTTCCGCAAGTAATGTTCCTCGGTTAAGATGGGGAACATTACAGATTTATATAAAAGATACAAGTTCAACACCAAGTCTGCATGGGGCAAAACAACATGAAGAAGCTAGAATTGCAAATTTAAATTTCAAAGAATGCCTACAATGTGTTTGCCAAATTTTTCCAACAAAAATTATGGGGAATCTGCTTGTAATTTTGGGAAATTTGAATTCAAGGATTAAAAATCCCTAATTTTAATCTTTGAATGCGTATGTTTGGGCCTACAATTGGTCAAATTTTGGAAATTACATAGCAATTGTGGTGAGATTGAGAGAAATTGGGCAAAAGCCCCAATTTCTACAATGAAATTCATTGAAAATTCAACACGGAGTATCGAATTTTTGGTGCATTGGACAAATTGAAATGAAAATGAACGAATTTTTCCCTAGGAATCAAAATACATAGCTTCCATGTCATTCGGGGAAGAAATTTCCAATTTAGGATTTTTTAAAAAATTCAGAATTTTGGAAAATTTGGGGATTTCCGTACATGACGTTAGGAGTGACATGGAGGCCACATGTCATGTGACATGGAAGTGGTGATGTGGACTGCCATGGTGGCATGCCTCAATGGCAGATGATCGTGGTGGGGTGAAGGGCCATGGTATAGACTGATAACATAAGTGGTATTGCATGGTTAATGAACAACTTTGAAAAAAATTGTTGGGGATGCAAGACCAATGGGGGACCACCATGTATCCCTGGGCAGTTTGTGGTATCGCATCGCAGAGGTTTGATAACTCTCAAGCAAGTTGAAGATGCGATATCAACCACAATCGCCAATCTTTCGATCATATCCACCATTAGATCTACGATCATGCAAGTTTGTGTGTTGAGGGAAAAGGGTGTGGGATGGGACCTACCCATCCCCACAACCTATATATAGGCACCAGGTGGAATATTGGTCAGTGATATGGGACCCACCAAATACATGGGTCATTTTGGTTGTGCCATGTGGTAGCCTGTACAGGTGGGTCCACAAATAAAATTATTTTATTATTTATAAAATGAAAATAAAGGTAAAGTAGGATAAAGAATAAGTAAAAGAGGAAGGAAAGAGGAGAGAGAGAGAGAAGGAGGAGGGAAAATAAGGTTGATGGGGCATGGATAGGGTGTCTAAGAGGGTGACATGGCATCACCCTAGGGTGCCATGTGGCCCAAAAGTCCACATCAGCAACCAGGTCAACAAAGATACCACATAGGCAAAATTGTCCTATAATTTTAGAAAAAAAAAAGTCGTCTGGAGCCATTTTCTTATTTTGGCGATAACCAGAGAATAATAACTCTGGTTAAGATTAACTTTATGAGTTTTTTCCACAATGAGGAGATATATAAAAGTGTCGGTGAGGACCACTAACCATTTTTTCTTGAATTTTCTAGAAAGTTCAAAACAATTGTTTTTAAAGATCTGGGTCCAGTTCAATGATAGAGATCTAGATTAAGATGAAATTTTTAGAGAGAGTTCCAAAAGAAGACATGAAAATACTCATAATTTTCCTATAATTTCTGAAAATTGTCCTATAATTTTAGGAAAAAAAAAAGGYCTGGAGCCATTTTCTTATTTTGGCCATAACTAGAACATAATAACTTAGGTTGAGATTAAATTTTTGGGTTTTGTATGCAATGAGGAGATATATAAAAGTGTTAGCGAGGCCACTAGCCATTTTTTCTTGAATTTTCCAGAAAGTTCAAAACAATGTTTTTTAGAGATCTAGGTCCAGTTCAGTGATAGAGATCTAGATTAAGATGAAATTTTTAGAGAGAGTTCCAAAAGAAGACATGAAAATACCCAATGAAGGAATTGGTTAAAATCTAAGAGGTTTGGAATGGGAATGCTGAAACATGACAAAATCCACTATTCTAGGCCATTTTGGGGGATTTTTGGGATTTTCAGAGGAAGAAAAGGGGCCCCAGATGGAAAATATGGAAACTTTTATTTACTCAACATTTTGTATACTCATCAAGCCTGATAAAATTGGTTTAGTGAAGTTTTTCCAAAAGTGCACAATTTGGGAGATAGTTAATTTGACTAAAAATTCCAAGTCTAGAAAAGGGGTAAAAAAGGACAAAGTTTTCATTTCCAGATTGATGCAGTTTCTGAATGGAGCATCGGTTTGACAATATGAAAGTTGTTGAAAATTCAGTGTCAATAATATTATATGTGTCTCATACAAAATTTTCCTTGGTTCCTAACAGATTTACCTATGTAGGTGGCCAAAGTTGGTGTTTGAGATTATTTTTCATTTGGGAGAAGGGGCACAAGAGGGGTAAAGTGGAAATACTCAATTAACCATAAATTTCAACTCAGAACTCATAATTGGAAAAAAAAATAGTCGTTGGAAAGGTCGTGAGGAAGAGACTCCATCTAGAAACCCATAAAATTGATCTAAGCAGTAAATTTTATAGTCAACTCAGAAGAAGATGAATGGTGGCCATTAAAGAGAAAAAAAATTATGCATTATTTTTCCAGAACTGTGCATGATTCATTTTTTTCTAACAGAAATTTTATTGCATGCACATACTCTTATAGAATTAAGAGGTTCAAGAGGGTGTTTTGGTTCCTGAATGAGAACCACAATCATGGAAGATGTCCAAGGATCTTATATCCATGAGGAGGAGGTCATAGGTCTACATATCAACATGGGAAATTTTGATACTAAGTCTAATGGAAGATGATGCAAACCCCCTACCTCAGCAGGGTTTTGCGACCTCCCGGTCTCTGGATCGCTCTCTTCCCTGAGCTGAAATGGCTCTTCAGGCTCCTGCTGGAACCCTTTGAATGAATCCACAGGTCCTTTTGTCCTTTGGCACAGGCCTTGAGAAAACCTATGCACACGCTCCACTTTAGATGCTCTTCTTTGTTCTGAACCAACACACCTTTCACATTTTGGGGATTCGGGACTCCTGCATGCGAGCGCTCCCAAGCTCCTTATCCTTCCAACTCCCGGTATCTGAAACGCCGAAAAGGGATTAACGGCTCTGGATCGCCCCTTAGCCTCCATCCACGTGACCACCACTCTGTGACCACGCGCTTAACGACAAAGTACTACCAACCTTTCGTGATTCTGGCTGCAACAATTTTTGGTCCTTCAAACTCCCAGGTCCCGGAATGTCGAAATCTACCTGTGACCAC
>JASDQU010206439.1:0-20970 GCA_032191745.1 Picea mariana
GCCCCATCCCCAGGGGCGGCCATGGTTGCCGAGGGCCGATCTCAAGCAAACCCGATCGCTGCTAAAACCCTATCGCTGCTAAAACTCCATGTAATTTTCTTTTGATTTAATTTATTGTTATTTTGTTTCTCATTTTCGTTTATTTTTTATTTTTATTATATTTTTGTTGGGTATATATTTTTTTTTTAATTTTTAATATTTGTATTTAATTATTTTATTTTATTTTATTTTAAAACACCTATGCTTTAGTTTAATTTTTATGTTTTTTAATGTAATTTTTTTAAGATTCGAATTATATATATATATATTAACAAAAACTGGGAGAATTATATTAACCGTGTGGATGAATCCACTAGTGTTACAAAAAAAAGGTCTGCTCAGACCATCTCGCATTCCCTCTTAAGGGGAGGTAATTACAAAAGTGGGGATTGTCATAGAGTAAATAACATCCCCCAAGGTTTTCAAAATTTCTGTATGCTGTTTTAATATATTAATTCTATATAGAAACCCTAGCTGCAGGTCGACAATGGCGATTCCTCTGCTGAACAAGAAGATTGTGAAGAACCGCATCAAGAAGTTCATAAGGCCTCAGAGCGACCGCCGTATCTGTGTCAAGGAGATTGTGCCGACTGTAGTGGAGAATGGCAAGGGAAATGGCGTGGAGGCCAAGCTGCCAATGTTCTCTACCTTGAAACCCCATTTGATTGTGGAGGCACTGCATGCTGCGGACGCCATAAGCTTCTACCAGCGCGTGTTTGGAGCCGAAGAGATTGAGAAGTCTCACCACTCTCAGCGTAAGGCTGACCAAGAGCTCCCTCTCATCCTTCACGCCCATTTGAAGTTCGGTTCTGTGGAGGTTATGGTCTATGACGAAGCCGAGGAGGCCGAGGCAGAACTAGCAGGCGGCGTAGAGGAAACTGAGGAGGACGGCTCCGACTCATTCTCTGGCGAGAGCGAACCAACAATTTGGGACCGGATCAATGTTGAGAATAGGCGGAGGGTGCGGAAAGTACTAAACCCTAGCCGCCGCCACCTTCTTGACCTAAAGATTAGAAGCCAATCAAATAGCAGAGACCTCAGAGTTCTTCGACTCTTAGGGGATTCTCTGCCTTCGCTCTGGTGCAAAAATCTAGTTAAGAGGAATGCAGGACTGAGGATTCACTCGGAATATCGCGGCAAGACTAGCTCTGAAACTACGGCAAGCTTCCCCCTTTTTATAAAGACCATTGCCGGATCTTCTATCTGCTTGCAGGCTCAAGACTCAGTTTCCGTTTTTGAACTCAAAACCCAAATCCACCAAGCTACAGGTGTTCCCCCTGGATTCCAACGACTAATCTTCGAAGGACGACAGCTTGGAGATGGCTCTCTGCTACGGGACTACAGAAATCTAAAAAATGCAACCATTACTCTCACTTCTCGGTTGCGTGGAGAAGCGCCTTCAGCCACTCATCCAAGCTCTTACAAGCAGGTCGTGAAATCAGGAACTTCCGCTCCTTCGGGGTTCAAGGCTGAAGATTCAAAAGTAAATGAGCCCTTTTGATCTACCTTCATTGTGGAGCAGTGCATAGAACCTCCAACAACAGAAGTCGAAGATCCCCAAGTCTATGGCTACGCCTTTCTCTACCAGGCCAAAGCCCTCATTTGTCGCTTCAACGGAGTTTGGCCCTCGGCCCCTGCGCTAAAGGAATGGGTTAACAAGACTTGGTCGGAGGGGCATGAGCTGTTCTTCTGCTCCAAGGGGTTCTTCATCATCAACTTCTCCACAGAAGTTGAATGTCAACATGTGCTAGAGCAAGGTCCTTGGTTCTGGGGCAGATCTGGACTCTCCATGCAGCGATGGTTCCCAGAATTCAATCCACTGACCATGACAGCCATGACTACACCGGTATGGGTAAGACTACCCAATCTACCCTTGCATTTCTATTCTGCATTGTTTTTACCTACACTGGGCAATGAATTGGGTAGATTTATCAAGATAGACACAGACAGAATAACGAAAGGATTCATCACTTTCGCCCGCCTATGCGTTGAAATTGACCTCAGTCAAGGGCTTCCAGATAGGATTCTTATAGACTGGGGTGACAGAGATCTTTTCATACAGATGGTCGACTATGAGAACACTGCCTTCAGATGTCGCTCCTGTCAGCAAACAGGGCACCTCCAGGCAACTTGTCCTCTTTCCCCCATCCCTCCCTCAACTTCGGGAGCACGAAAAAGAGCCAATGGTTGGCAAGGACCAAAATCTCACAAAAGCCGCCCGAACCCTTCCTCTGACAACAAGAAACATCACAAATATGCTCCAACTCCTACGCCTTCCTCAAGGCCTTCGCAGGCCCCAACTCTCGCTCAGCAGCCAACTGTTGACCCAAAACACCAGCCTGCAGCCTCGGCACAAAATCCTGCAGACTCAGAAGTCATGATTCCAACTCCCGCAGTTAAGTCCTTGCACCCACCTCACGAAAAGGGGGAAACAATTGACACAATCATGATCACAACGTCGCTCCCAGGGACTCAGAAGCGACCTCATGAATCAAACAACTCAGACAGCGACAAAGAAGCACTCTTGAATTCAGTAGCTCAAGATTATGGCACTTCCTTAGACCATCTGGCTTTGGTGGTAAAAGCTATTGAACCTACCAGCTCCTCTGGTTGGATTGATGTTCGTAAAAAAAAAGGTAAAAAGGATCCTCCCTAGCCAACACAATGATCCGGTCCTTTCTCCTTATATTGTAATGTTTCATCTTGCTTTGCCCACGCGCTCTATGGAGCTCTCTTTTAGCATAGGCTAGTTTCAAATCTGAGGGGTCTTCTCCCTTCAGCAAATCAATGTATCACTTTGCACTTTTTCATGGATTGAATAAAAGGATTCTCCCCTTTCTTACTTAAAAAAAAAAAAAATTTTGTATGCTGAATTTCCTGGATAGCTACGACAGAAGGTATCACTAATATATATTATTCGACAAAACATACAAAGAGTCAAACTTTATTACCCTTTTCCACTTTTGTTTGCTACATGTTCGACCTAAATTTTGGAAGAGGCTCGTTCAGGTCGGGGACTTGATTGATCAAATTCGAGTGAACGTTCGTTCAATGTCCCTATTGGTCGCCCGGATTGCTTGGAGGAGCCTACGAGACTTCTAGCTAATCTAGTCTTTGCTGCAACATCTCGATCTTCAGATGATTGGTTTCAATTTGACTGCGCTGAGCGTCGCTTTCATCTTGGAGCTTGCCTATCAGAAATCGGTGTTGGGATAAGGTCTTCATCTTGAAGGCACGATTGGCAATCATTGCACCCATTTGAACTCTTAGACTGCTGCAACTGCCACAATCCACTTCCAAGTCATCCTCTGGCCAACTTCCCGAGTCCTCCTGAGCTACATTTTCTTGCTTCATTTTGTTGTTTCCTGAGGAGTGACCGGACCTGGCCATTCCTTGGGGACTCTGCATGAAGCAAGGAGGGAGCGTCGAGCAGGAAGAGGAGGTGATGAAATGTGATAACGAAAGGAATACTTGCAGGGGAAAGGGTGGGCGACGAGATAAGAGGTAGGCAGAGAGCGACAGAGAAATCAAAGTAGTCCAGAAGTTCTGAGGATTGCTAGGAAAGAAATTCAGGGGGCCGTGTAGTAGCACGAGGCTAACCCAGACTCTGAGGGAAGGGGGGAAGAGAGTTTCGCGAGCTAGGGAGCAGGTCACAGAGCAAGGAGACTGAGAGTTCCAGGGAACACTTAATAGGAGCCATGCATACCGCGAGGGTGGCGAGGAGGCTAGGATAAATAACAGCTCGACCAAGGATGGCAAGCGGGTGGATGGAAATTCCCACAAGAGCCATAAACTGGACAAGGACGATGGCATGGTTTCTGGTAAAGGAAATGGCATACTTACCTACAAGTTCGTGGGAGGATCCCTGCAGACTGTTTCATCAAAAGCCATGGAAGTGAGAGTGTAGGTAAGGATGATGTCGAAAGAGTTGTTGCACCATGGGATTTGGGAGTCCCATACTGCAATCACAAACCTTTGAGGGTGAGAGTCAGGATTTCCCACAAGAACCAGGGATTTCACAGCTTCTGTGATAATGGCGTTGGGGTCGTTGGCCACCTCGTGCTGCATGCCACATGGTGAGCCCACGTACTCCCTTCTCCATGTGGATGACTGGAAGCATCTACCTTATGCTGTTGGGGCTGCTTACCCACTCACTCGGTGGTCCCATTCTTAACTGCATGGATAAGCCCCCTTCCTTCTTGTTTTCGGTGTAGTGACATTCCTTCCTACACATGTGTCCATGAGTTCTGTTTGGTGCCAAAGTATGGCACCTTCTTGCGTCGGTCATCCTCCTATCAAAGATGATCATTAGTAAAGGGGCACTTAGGTTGAAACCCCGTCTATACTTAGGGTGCCCGACTTTGCCCCTATTGCTGCATTGGCCATTTTGTTGGCTTCATTGTTGTTTTCCCTTAGAATGTGATAAAAGGTAGTTCTGATATCTTGGGAGACCAACCTGATTCTATCCATAATTTTCTTTAGGCTTGGGTCTCTGGGGTTTTTTCCCTGCATCATCATTCTTATTATGGTTTTGGAGTCCCCTAGGACCACAAGCTCTCGGATTTCCTTAGTTTGGGCGAGTTGTACTCCTTTTGGTAAGGCATAGGCCTTGACTTTAGTTTCTGTCCCCAGATTCCAATGGTAGCTTGAGGCTTTTTTCCCTCCAGGATCAAATAGTACCCCCCCCCCNGGGTTTCCCTTTGAAGCACAATCAAAATAGAGGGTATGGACTTTTTGCTTTTGGATCCATAGTTCTATGTTGAGAATACTGTGAAGTTGTCAGCTTGATATGTTTGTTGCGTTGATGTGCTTAGAGGCCCTAAGATTGAAACTTGCCATCCAGTCTTTTTGCCAGGCAGTCCAATTGGTTGGGTCCTCTATTTTTAGAGATTTTGAGTTCATGGATTTTGAGAGCAGCAGTTTCACTTTAGCAGCTATTTTTTGAGGAAGGGAAGCCATCCCTTGATTTTTTTTTTTTGTTTCTCGTTATCCAAATCTGCCAGCAGATAAACTTTGGCATCGCTTGCCAGATGTGCTTCAGAACTTGCTTGTCCTTGAAGGATCGTTGATAGTACTTGTCCCAATCTCCCAGGTTGGGATGGGGAGAAGAGGGCCATCTTATATTTCTAGCAAGATCCCCGAAGGCTAAAATCCAAATCATTCTCGCAAAAGGGAAGTCCCAAAATAAATGGCCAATGTTCTCTTAACTATTTTGGCAAAGAGGGCAGCTGAAGGGGCCATGAAAGCCTCTTTTCATGAGGTTTTCCCCTGTTAAGATTTTACCGTGCACTAGGGTCCAGGTGAAGAAGTTGATTTTGGGGAGGGAGTCCTGATTCCAGACATTATTCCATTTTGCTAAAATTTGATGATCTCTCGTGGTATCCAGGATCTTGTTATAACCATCTTTAACTGAGTACCCTTTGTCCCCCCAACCCCTGCTGTCTGGCAAGGTTTTGAGGATGGGAGCTTCCCCTTTCAGAAGCATGGTCAGGCGATGAGCCTGCGCTATCAGATGCTACAGAACACCCCCCAAGTTCCAGTCCCTACAGTTGCCATTGTCGTTCCAAGCCGAGATGTCGTACAGGGTGAGCTTGCTTGTGCCTGTCATCCAACATTTTAGCTCCGTGAAATCTCTTTCACGAGGATTGAAATTCACCCCAAAGATTTGGTCCTGCCAGATTCTGATTGTTTTCCCATTTCCCAGGATCCAGGAAAGGTGCTCTTTGAAGAAGGGGGCAACACCCTTTATTAATTTCCAGATTTGAGAACCTATTTGATGGGTTTGTGGATTGTCCATACTCCTTTTTTTATTTTACCCAGTCTGTACTTTTTGATGAGGGCCAGTTTCCACCAGTCATTATCACCCGAGACTAACCTCTAAAGGAGTTTAGCTCCCATTGCATAATTGGTGATTTCAGAGTCCCTGATTCCAAGGCCACCACTTTTTTTGGGCAGAGTGTCTGTTTCCCAATTTACCAAGTGGAATTTTTTGTAGTTGGATTTTCCCCCTTGCCATAGGAATTTACGAATGAGCTGGGCCATTTCTTTTAAAATTCCCTTTGGGGATAGAAGGGTACAGAATTGATACAGGGGGAGGGCCAAGAGAACAGATTTGATCAACACCACCCTTCCTGTCGGATTGAGCCACCTTGAACCCCAAGTTTCCATCTTTTCCTTAAACTTTTGGATGAAATGGTGCCAAAACTCACTAGGGAGCGCTTTGATGCAGAGAGGGAGGCCCAAGTACTTGAAGGATTTCCAGTCTTGGGTAATGGAAAAACCCATGATTTGAGCTATTCTCGCTATGATAATTTCCGAGACATTCCAGGTATAAATTTGGCATTTTTATTTGTTTAGGAGTCCTCCCAAAACTAGAAGGAAGGTATCCAAGACTTGGAGGATTCTTCTGGCTAAGGTTTTGGAGGCTCCGCTCAGGAGGATTATGTTGTCTACAAATTGAGAGTGGTTTAGTCTTTTTAATCCTTGAGCGATTTTTATTCCTGGAATATTGCCATTTGTGCTTTCCCATTCAAGATTTCAGTTTAGTGATTCTGCCATGATCACAAAGAGCAAGGGGGAAAGGGGGCAGCCTTGCCTTAGACCCCTAGACGCCTTGAAGAAAGGACCCGGTCTTCTGTTTAGTAAGGGCACTATCCAAGGGGAGGCGATAAAGGAGCAGATCCAATCCATGAAGCTTTGACTGGAACCAAATTTTCTCAAAACCTTGAAAATGAAGTTATGTTCCACTCTGTCAAAGGCGTTGGCCATGTCTAGTTTTATAGCCATGCCTGAGTCCCCCAGGGAGATACTGGGATGAATTGCCTCTTGGACAAGAATGAAGTTGTCCCAAATCTGGTGACCCACTACAAAGCCTCCTTGGTTTTGTAGGATTAGCGAGTTAAGGAGGGGATTTAGTCTGTTTGCAATTATTTTGGACATGATTTTGTAGGAAATGTTACATAGGGAGATGGGTCTGAAGCAATTTAGGGAGGAAGCTCTAGGTTCTTTTGGGAGGAGATCCAGGAAAGAGGAGTTAGTTGCTCCTCCCAAGTTTTTAGCCTTGTGTGTGAAACAGACCATTCTTATGAAGTCTTTCTTGATGAAATGACAACATTTTTTTATAAAAATGCAGGGTGAAGCCATCAGGACCGAGGGCTTTGTCATCTTGGAATTGGTTCAAACCTCTGAGGATTTCTGCTTCCTCGATGGGTCTGTCAAGGTGGGTGTTATCAACCTCAGTGATCTTTCTAGGGATATGCTGGAGAAAGGCTTCAATTAGATGATCCTCATCCTTGCCAGAGGTGGTGTACATATTTTGGAAATGTGAGGAGGCGTGCTGCTTGATTTGGGCGAAATCCTTTAGGATTTCATCCTCAGGGGTTTGGAGTTCTGAAATTTGATTTGACCAGTTCCTAACTTTGGCTTGATTTTGGAAGAAGGATGTATTTTGGTCTCCTGCTTTCAGCCAGAGACTCCTAGATTTAAGGCGCCAAGCGATTTCCTCTTCTGCTAGAGCTTGTAGGTACTCTTTGTGTAGTTTTTTCTCTTGAATGAGGAGGTTCTGCTAAATCTCTATAGTTTCCATTTCTTCTTGTAGAGATTCCAGCTGAGACGTTTTGTCTTTTGCTTTGCTTTGCGCAGAGTTTTTAGCCCAACTCTTTAAGAAATCCTTGACTAGTTTAAGCTTCTGCTTCCAGATGTAATTTGGTGAGCCTGTGATCCACTGATTATGTAATTGGAAAATATATTGAATGATCTCGGGGCGATCCAGCCAGAGGGGGTTGAGTTTGAAGGGGATTGGTCCCCAGTTCTATTGAACTTTGAAGGCCAATATTATGGGGCGGTGGTCCAAGCCCGCCCAGGGAAGATTCGTAGAACAAGGTTTTCCAGGGAGGGACAATAGCGAGCTGCTGATAAAAAATCTATCCAATCTTGCAGCTATGTGCCCAGGCCCTGCTCTTCTATTATTCCAAGTGTACATTCCATTGTTTGAGGGAACATCAAAGAGATCCAAGTTTGAGATAAGGTCCTCCAACCTTTCTTGAAATCGATCCCTTACCACTGAGCCCCCTCTTTTTTCCTTCGATGCTCTGGTTGTATTGAAGTCTCCTGCAATGATAAGGTTCTGAGGAGGATTCTCCTTGGCAAGATCCAACAAGGATTTCCAACATTCATTTTTTTCACTATAATTGTTTGGCATATCAACATTGATGATGTAGTAATGCATACTTGAGTCTTTATTGAGAAGATTTACCATAAGCCAGAATTGGGTTTGCATTTGATATTTTAAGTCAAATTATTCTATCTTCCAAAAGATTCTGATTCCGCCAGAAGCCCCTTTGGAGCTCAATGCATGCCCATCGCATTTGCTCCAATTTTTTTGCAGGTTTTTGAGGGTTTCTTGCTCCCTCATTTTTGTCTCCTGGATCATGAGGATTGAAGGTTTTTCTGCTCGTATCAATTTTTTGACTTCTTCTTTCTTGAGCTTACTTCCTAATCCCCTACAATTCTAGGAGACAATTTTCATCATTTATCAGGGTGTTTTGGTGCCCCCCCTCTTCAGGGCTGTGAAGATGTTCCCTTATGTTGGGCTGCCTTGCTTTTACCAGATTTTCCATCTTTCTTTAGAGTTTCCTCAATTTTTTTTTGTATGCCTAGTTCCTTTTCTCTATCTGCTGCCGATTCTCTTTTATTTCTGTGTGATTTCCTTCTAGGTCTCCTGCTATTCGTAGTTTGAGTTAATTCCAGGTCGTATTCACTTTCTGAGGAGTCTTGTTTCACTTCTTCTGACATTTATGGGTTTTCCATAGCTTGGGAGGGGAGAGATTTTGAGGATTCTCCACTTAGATCTAGAACTTCTTTTTCCTTTTCTGGGTCTTTGTCATTTCCTTCTCCTTCCTCTTCTTGTCCCTTTCCATTGTTTTCTTCCTGGGATTCCCTGATTTATTCGAGGTTGTCATCTAGGTGAAGCTCTGCATATCAATTGTGGCTTGATTCTCCTTTTTGTGGGGATCCATGTCTTTTTTCATTTTGGATCAGGAGGGTTTTCCCTTTGGTTTTGAGTCGGGATGGGTTGGGTTTTCCCATTTTCTTTTTTCCTCTTTGGCTGTTGCCACTAGTCTTTCTTGGGATATTGGTCCTGCATGTCTTTGGCCTGGGGGCAAGATTTGGCAAAATGTCCATATTCGTGGCAGGTTTTACATTTGAAGGGAATTTGCTCGTAGTCTACCTGTTGGATGTAGGACCAACTGTCCAGGTTCAGTTGTATTTCTTCAGGGAGGCCTTTTTCCAAATCTACTTCTACACACAATCTGGCGCAGGCCTGAAGGCCTTCTCGTGGTTCGACACGATCAATGTACTTTCCGAGGGTGTTTCCTATATTTCTAATGGTTTCATCGTTCTAGCAATGAAGGGGGAGGAAGGGTAGCCTCATCCATACTGGGACTGCTGAGGGAATATCATTCTCTGGGCTTAAGTCTGGAGTCCATTTGTTTAGGTACATTCCTCTGCCCCCCATGAAATAAGGGCCACTTCGAAAAATCAAATATCTGTCTTATTTTTTCTCAAATAGAAAGGCGAATAATCCCTTACTACAGAAGGTTGCTGACAGTTGTCCCTTGATAAGTTTGCGCTAGTTTGCTTCTAACTAGATGTGCATGGATTTTGGGGAAGGCCACAGGCCTGTGAATTGACCTATTAATCCTCTATCTGTGTTTCTAAGAGCCAAAGGTCACGTTGAAGGGGGCGAAGACAACAACCTTAGGGATTTCGGTCGCCTTTTTGATGAATCGAGAGGGCGGGGGCTTGGGAGCTTTATTGTAAGACGTGATGAGGGTCTGGAAGGCTTGCATATCTGGGGACGAGGATCCTGGGGGTGGATCCCCTCCCTTAGAGGGATCCATTAAGGCACACACGCAAGCGTTGAAACCCTAGAGTCGATTTGCAGAGTCTCCTCCAAAGCCGTTAATTTTTAAGTGCATTCGGTTAAAAACCTTATAAGATTCAGATTATATTTTTAATTAGTTAGGTTCAAACTTGTTTTTTTTTCATTATTTAAATTTAAACTTTTTAATATTTAGATTATAATATAAGTTTATTTTATTTTATTTTTAAATTTATTGTTATTTTGTTTTAATTTTTTGATTAGTTTTAAATTTCTATTATACTTTAGTTTGGGATTTTTAATTTTTTTTGAATGTTTATATTTAATCCTTATATTTTTTTTTTTTTGAAAACACTTATGTTTTTTTTTTCCAAAGAAAAAAGCGTAATTTTATTTCATGAGATGTGAACAAAATTACATTCTGCAGATACACTTTCAAATTGTATTCCTGATCAATTGTTGTGTCTTCTATCTGATTGCTACTAATGTAGCCTAAACTATTTTCCATCCTAAAAGGACTGCTGGAATATAATATCAACATGAACTTATTATTTAATGCATCATACAAAAAAGTGTGCCTTCAAAACTTCTTAAATAGAACTGAGTGTGTATTCTGTCTATTGTAATCATTCCATAAAAGGTTGGTGTAGATATTCTTGATAATGACCATTTTTCACTTCAATTACTTACCATTGGCCCATAGCCAAATGAATCCCCTCTTTTGACCTCATGTCCGCCTCCTTGTTCCTTTCCCTGTAGACATGATGACATGTGAAAGAATCAAAAGAGGTCTGTAAATTTGTTATGTCGTCCAATATGTTAGCAATTCTAGTGTTTGTACATATTTGAGTGCCTCTAATCCAATTAATGACATTCATGGAGTCTCCAAAATATGTAAAAGAATGACATTCTTTTTCTATAGCAAAAGCAATGAGTAGTTTAAGGCTCATCATTTCTGCATAATTGTTTGTTACCATCCCTAGTCCGAAGGTCAAAGAAAAATGATGTGTATATGATAGAAAGAAAATCCCTCCTCCCCCACTTCTATTGTTCTAAGAAGCTCATCAAAATATCCCCAAGGGGTTGCTTTGTCAATATCTTCCTCCTGGATCTGTCTTTCCTTAACTCTTCCAATAGATTGAGGGAAGGATGATAGGATGGCAAGGCTTTGGGAAACTGTAATCTCTAGTACCATGGTAACTCCTTTAAAAATGAGGGAGTTTTGAGCTATCCAAACACCTGAGATTACCATTAGAGGTAAATCTTTGTGTCCCTTGTTATCTCTATCCAACCACCAATCCTTCCAAGCCTGTTCCACCGATTGTCCAATCCATTTGCATCGTGTTTCCAAAAATCTTGAGCATTCATTCCAGACTTCTTTGATGTATCGGTACTCCAAGAAAATATGTAGTGTTGATTCCCCTTCAGATTTATAGAGATAGCACCAGCCTGGACCATGATTATTTCTCTTCTGGAGAATATCCCAGGTTGATACCTTGTTTGATAAAATATCCCACATGAATAATCTTGTCTTGGTAGGACATTTAAGCTTCCAAAGCTTTTTCCACCACCAGACTGGCTCTCTTTGAAACAATTCTAAGTTTAGTCCGGTATATCCATCCTTAGGAGTGTAGATTCCTGAAGGAGCAGAATCCCAAATAAGTTCATTCTCATGTTCACTGAGCCTAATATTTGATCTCTTATTTATGTTATATATCTATCCATTTCAGGGATATCCTCCTCTTCTAAACCCAACGACCTTGCTGATTTCCATCCTCGGGACTAGATAATTGATAGTCTCGGCTCTGCTAGTTGATTTAAAGTGTCATATCCTCGGGTTCTCAAAAGATTTACAATGTGTTCGGAAAGCATATGTTGTCGTTCACAACCCGACGATGGGTCTTTTCCCAATCTAACATGCTGCCCATTTCCTATCCTCCAAGCCAAGCCTTCTCCAATGACCGGAAAGGAGTTGATAATCGCCTTCCAAATCATTGATGCTCCTTTCAATTTTTTTTGTGGATTCTTGATCCAGGCCTCCAAAGAATCTGGCTCAATATATTTTTGAACTACTAACCTGGTCCAGAGACTAGAGGTTTTTAAGAGTCACCATCCACATTTTGCTGCCAGTGCTTTGTAAAAGAGAAATATATTTTTCAACCCCCAACCTCTGATAGCCTTAGGAACAACAATATTTTCCCAACGTACCCAAGGAGTCACATGAGATTCTTTCTTACCACTCCAAAGAAAACTGAAAGTAATTTTTCTAGCTGCTTCCAAAATTCCTTTTAGGATTCAAGAAAGTGACATCCGGTGTATTGGTATAGCTTCCAATATAGATTTGACTAATACAAGTCTGCCTGCACGCGAAAGCCAATGATGGGTCCAAAGTTTTATTTATTTTTTCTAATTTCTTCAAAATCCATGACCAATCTTCCTTCCTATAATCATTTGGTTTTAAAATGAATCCCAGGTATTTCAAACCATCGTTAATCCTTTTTTTCCTCAAAAGGAAATTTTTTCCTAAAAGTAAGTCGCTCTTCTTCGGTGAGCAAATTTGTAGTAAGAGATGACTTTCCTTCATTAATTTCCATGCCTGTTTCTTTTGAAAAAAGACTTAGGATGTTTTTTAGTGTCTCTACATCCATTCTAGAGCCCATGCTGAAGATCAACACATCATCAAAAAAGAGGAGATGTGTAATCTGGAGTGTTTGTGAAATTTTGATTCCAGAAAAGGATCCTAGTCTTCTTGCCTCCATAATTTCTCTACTGAGTCCTTCCGCAACTAAGAGAAAAAGTAGAGGAGAAAGAAGGAAACCCTGCCTTAAGCCTCTATCCGAATGAAAAAAGTGTGAAGCTGATCCATTTATAAGCACTGCAAAGGAAACTATTGAGATACAACTCATGATCCACCTAATAAAAGGAACTACAAAGCCCAAGTGAGTTAGTAATAACTGAATATAGAGCCAACTTACTCTGTCATAGGCTCTGGAGAGGTCAATTTTTAGCACTGCTCCCTTCATTTTCCTAGATTTAATGTTGTGTAAACCTTCTTGTGCTACACCTATCACTTCATGTATTTGTCTGCCTTCCAGGAATCCAAACTGTTCACTCGAAATTCTTTCTGTGAGTATCCTTTTCACCCTTCTAGCTATAAGTTTTGAAACGATTTTGTAGATACAGTTACAAAGAGAGATTGGTCGAAACTCATCTAAAGAAGTATGCTTATCATCTTTTGGTATCAATGCTATGAAGGTGGAATTTAAGCTTGCAGGTATTTTCCCGGTTGATCTGGTGTCCTCTACCAACTTGAGGATGTCCTGTCCCAAAAAATCATACAAACCCAGAAAAAATTCAATAGTCCATCCATCTAGACCTGGGATTTTGTTTTTTTGAAAACTATGTAGGAATTATTTTAATTCTTCTTCAGAAACTTCTTCCATCAATAGTTTGTTGTCCTCTTCATCAAGAAACCTTAGAAAGAGCTGGGCCATTCGAACCACTTCTCCAATTGTAGATTGATTCTCTGCTCTAAAGAGTTCTTGGAAGTGGTTTTTCCCAAGTCTTGCCATCCCCTCAAAGGATTTCTCCAAATTTCCCTCCAAATTTCCCTCCTGGTCTCTCAGGTGCTAAATGGTATTAGCACACCTCCTGCCTTTTGCAAAGGCTTGGAAGAACTTTGTATTCTCATCCCCACTTGCCAGCCAAATAAATCTGCTTTTAAGCCTCCAAGATTCTTCCTTTTCCTTGAATAGTTTATTCCTGCTCTCTTCCAAACGCAGAAGTGAAATCTTGGACTCAATTGTTGCAAACCCCTCCCTTCCTCCTCAGAAATCCTTTGCAGAATAGTCTCAATTTCTTTTAGCTCCTTATCTTCACTTTATCTTTTCTGAAAAGCCCATTTCTTGAATTTCTCCTTGATCCTTTTTAAATTTTCAACAAATTGATAAGCCGTCGATTGAAGGCTATCCTTAATCAAGAGTACCCAATTTTCCTTAATAAGAGTGATGAAAGTTTCATCATTTAGCCAAGTCTTGTTGAATTTGAAGGGGCTATCCAGTTTCTTAGGACCCTGTCTAATTTCAAAGAAAATCGAACAATGAAATGAAATTCCCTTGCAACCTATCCACTGTTTCATTATGACCTACCTCTCCATTAATGAGTCTGCTACCATAAACCAATCCAACCTTTTTGCTACTCGGTCCTCCCCCACCTTATTGTTCCTTCAAGTGGGTTTGAGTCTGGTGGGTTCAACATCAATCAATTTTCCATCAGATAGTTTTATTGTGAAGTATCCTGCCAGAGGATTAATTCTTGCATGACTACCCCATACTTTTGATTGTCCCAGAGAAAAAATTAAATATCCCCCTAAAATGACCGAATGGTCCTTCAAAAAAGACTTGTTAAATAGATTGTCCCAATAAGGGGCTCTATTCTGATAAGGACCATAGATATTGAGAATGTGGAATTCTTCTCCTAAATCTGACACTAAGGAAGAAATGTCAAGGACTGACTCTGTTGGTCCAGAGTCTGTACTCAAGGCTTGGAAGTACAGTGTCTAGGCATCCGAAAGTGGGTAAAGGGTAGAGAAGAGAGAAACGTCAACCTTCGGCAAGGGAAACTAGGGAAGATTTCTGCGTTGGCGTTGTCTAGCTTCCAACTGTTCCTGGATGTTTATGTCCTGTTCAATCGCTGCCCATGAACGTTCGAGTCCAACCTGGGTAGTGGCGGTTTTAAGAATGGTATCAAAAAGGTTTAAGGCAATGTGCGTTTGATTTGATAATCTGGGTTCGATGGTGGGCTGTGTTGGTATAGGGACAGTCATGGAGGAACAGTAAAAATAAGAAAACTTCGGAGGGAAATTAAGTGCTGTCTCAATTCGGTCGTATAAAAGAGAGTTTACGGTTTCAGGAATAAAACGGGATGCAAATCAAAGGCTCTTTCCCGTAACTGAGTTATATTTTAATAAAATGTGTGAGGTGGGAGAAAATTTTTTAGCTGTCTACCGAGTAAGGCTCCTATCAAGGGAGAATCTCACGTATAAACAGAAGAAGAAAAATGTAAAGAAGTAACCCGATGAAGCATAAAATCTAAATAGAAATCAGAAAGTGTTGACTGGTCTTATACCTGCTGATAGCTGGTACAGAGGAAAAACAGTAAACAATATAGAAAACCAAAATTCATTCGTTATAGTAGAGGTTGTACTAAATTATAACGAAGCATTCATCAGTTAGGAATATGAAATGAAACAAAATATGAGATACGAGGAAACAAAATATGAGATACGAGAAAACAAACTCATAACACAGTCGTGATTTGCTTTGTATTAACTCTCAAAATGTAAAACCTCTGTTACAATCGACACAAAAAGGTCCAGCCCTTTTTCTTTGTTTTAATGGTATATTTATACAGTTTTACAATAAGATGGAATCTCAATCGTTACAAAATTTTCAGTTATGATTGGGAGGAGAGAAATCGCTCCATTTCTTTTTCTCTGTCTTCATTTGGTGCCAGAAGCTTGTCCTCGCGCATGCTCGGTACAGGTGACACATCTTTCAACCAGTCGAGATATCAGCCTTGACGGTTCTGCTTGACAATTGGCTTCAAAAGAGTAACAATCTCGGGCTAATTGTGGCAACCTATCTTCCATCTGTCTGTCTATGATGTCGATAGCGCATAATTGCACACTTGGTTTAATCATACACTTATCTATTTGGACTATGTCTGCCATAGTCACTTGTGAGATCTCGGCTGAATCTTTTTCTTCTTTTTCATTTAAATCAAGCGAGATTTTCGCCATATTCAATTGAATTAATGCCTCGACATTACCTCCGCTATCAATGCCTAGCAGATTTCCATCTATAGAACTAAATGCCTCTTCTAAGGAATTCGTTACCCTATTGGCTTGCAACTTGCCTTCCGAGATGCTGTGCTCCCATTCTTTCAATAGAATGTTTCCTCTGGTCTGCTCTGAGATGGTGAACCTAGGAGTACTTCCTGAATCCCTGTTGTTTGTGGCTATCGCAACCTCTTGGAAGGCAACCTGTGCTGCTCCAGCTTCCCTTTCTCTAACAGTTAAATTCTCCAAAACTTGATTAACCAACAAGCAGTTGTCCCGAATCACCTCTACCTTGGCGAGTAAATTTCGTTGGGCCGCAGAGACTCTGCTCCGAATCTCCATCGCCTGGGATTGGAACATCCCGATATTTATCACTTTGCTTTTGGTGATCTCCACCTTAGCCTATAACTGTTCGATCAAATCCTTTTGCTGGCTCGCTTGCATCTGACCATCCCGGACTACCCGCTGTGCTTGTTCGAGCTTAGTCTTGAGCAGCTCTATCTCGTTTTTATCGGCCAACCTAGCCTGCTCTATTCCTACACTCGCCTGGTTCTTGGCAGCCTCCTCCGCAGTGGCTAGTCTGGCCTCTAGGGTTTTGATAAGGCAATTTTTTCGTTTCAGCTGGTTTTTTAAAAGCCCGACTGAACATTGATTCGCCGTGGCATATGCTCCTAAAGTCCCTGCTATTTCAGTCGTGAATTGTTCATTCCTCTTGTCTTTCCCATCGGTTATAACTTTGTATTTCTTGGCTGTTGATTCCCCTTCCTGATAGAATTCCCTCTTTACCACTGCCTTTCTCTTCTTATCGAAGAAGAACTCATTCGAAGGGAGCTCTTCCACCCTTATGGGCCTCAACTCTTCATTGAAGATCCATCCTGTGTCAATATTTCCTTGAGTTGACTGCAAGGGAGTAACTGATGTGATAGGTTCTCCGATTTGCTTCGCTGATTGTCCCGGAGTAGTAACTGGANTTTGTATCTGAGCTAGAATCTCGACATAGGATCTTGCGCCTCGAAAAATGTCATCCGAGGGCAAATTCTCATGCTCAAATCTCTTGAGTCCACAACTGACCAAATGATTACTCATGACCCTTTGCGGATCGTGCTTCTTGAACTCAATAAGGACCAAATTTAGGTCTTCCAGGGCTATTGTCTCAGCTTTAGCATGCCCGAAATCTAATAAAGAATATGAATTTAAATGAACAGGAAAAGGTGGCCATACCTTCTTCGAATATCCCTTCAGCTCCTTGCTAATGCCACCGATCACTGTTTGTCTAGCAACCTCACGACAAGCCAGCTTGTCGGGAATGAATAATGGCAATGCATGCGGGGGAACAGAAGCCCCAAAAACTCTGAGATATGAGAATTTGGCTTCTACATACCAGTCAGCTATGCTGCTCAAATTCGTCACTATAATGTCTGAGATCCTGAGTGGCGGGTGACCGAAAATAGTGACATGCAGAGGTACCATTACCCAGTTGAAGATTTCATATACAAAATCTGCCGCTTTGTTTTCCTATAACTTCGAATGATAGACATGAATGGGCTTGGCCTCTGCTGGAGTCCAACTCCAGTTCATTAAGGGAAATGGTGTTAGAAAGCACATGGCATCCATAATATATGCAGACATAAAAAACGAAGAAATCTTTATGCTCTCTTTCTGCGCCCGATATTCTGTAACCTGACTGGTCAAGCTATCGGACAACATTTTCACCCAGTCGAAGGAACAGCCTTCGGCGACTCGAAATATTAGAGGCACCCATGGAAGAAAAAAATGTGAGGTGTCCTCTCTCCCGTACAATCGGCATGTCATCATAGCTACATACTTGTACTGTGGTTCTAAGGAAGCTATTGAATATATACCATGACTGTCTGCCCTGAACTTCGCAGGGTGAGAAACCCAATCTCTTATTAAGCTAGACATGGTTTTTTCATACTGCACACATTCCTTCTGTTTGAAATCATCCAAAAATTCGGCACCATATGTAAATTCGGACGCTGTGGGCAACTTGTACATAGCTTGCAGATGTTTAGGTCTGAAAGTCCCGATGGTGACCTTCTGCTCATTCATGATGGTTCTGGTTGGTATGTCCACATGGTATAATACCCATCGGACCATATCATAATAGGGGAGCAATCGTGGCCTGGCCGCTACTTTATGCATTCCCGATTGAATGACGATCTTATACTTGGTGGTTATATCGTCTTTTTCATTGTCGTTAGAATCATCGGAATAATCCACCAATTCGGCCTGCAGAACATCAGAAACGAACGACCAGTTCGGGACAGAATCGACACTTCGAGGTGAAGTATCAGCGACATTGTCCGAACCTTGTCCTGCGACCTCAATGCTGGCTTTAGCTGCTTTTCGCGGAGCCATGACGGGAGATCCTGCTTTGGTTCTTCTGCGATAAAAGTACGTATACATACAGAAGTTAGCTCGCTGCGAAAATGTGCTCTGCGTAATATAGAAATGAATTTGTTATAATGAATAACAACTCTATATATATTCGAAAACTCGGTACTTTTTAGAACAGATCTATCAAATCATTTTTAGAAATAAATTTGGCAATAAAAACCCAATCTTTATTCCTCGATTCGCCTTATTTCATAATTAATGCCATAAATTTTGGCGGTTTGAAATGTCAGTTTGCGTATGGAAGAAATAAGACTACCTCGTAAATTGTGCAAGCATCAAAACAAGGGATATATTGATTTAGCTTAATTAATCCGGTTTTACCAACATTAATTAATCTTTCGGTACTCGTTGTATCGGGAATTTTGCTTTAACCTTTTGAACCTCTGACCCCCGAATTTGCGATGATTGATTTTGGTTAGTAAAAACGCAATTGTGATTAGGAGCTTAATTAATTACGTAATTATTATATTCGCCATATCGTGACTCGGAGCTTCGGAGATAAGTTTCCGGGAAGTTTGCATGCCAAGCTGCGAAACTGCGAGATCACGATAATACGACTTAATTAAAAGGGAAGATAAACTCAGATTAAGTGATTAATTAATTATGTTCATATCCTTATCGTGATTTCGCGAGTCAGGGCTTAGACAATGTAACTTTTTAAAAAGAAAACGCCGAGTGGCGAATTGTCGACAGAACTTTACCATGGTTTAGCTTTTACTTTTAACCTTGACACGGGTTACTAAAATAAGGACTTCGTGGTCTCGACTATCGGGGTTACGACAATGAAATTTTGGATTTAGTGAACGCCGAGGCGCGAAAACCCGATGACATTTAATCATGATTTAGGAAAACTTTACTCCCGTTACTGCCCTGGGTGAAAATTTAAAACGATTTCGTTGTTTCGTTGCTCGGGACTTATGAACTATGTGATCAATAGCATCCGACCTACGAAATCCCGAGGTAAAAGAAAGGGAAAATTTTGACGAAAAGTAGAACTCGCCTCGCGAGTACAATAATTATCGTTGCTTGCACGATAAGATTCCCGAGATTTTGAAACCACAGACGGAAAATACGAAAACCATCTCTCAATTTTGAGCATTAAGACATGAATTTCAAGATGGGCTAGAAAAAAAAAAGCGGCTCCAACAGACTCCATACCCCAAAAATTTGTAACTTTGATAGTCTGTGTGTTCCATCCTAGTGCCAATCCCCCGGATCTTCCCATAGCATCCAAAGTTTCAAGCTCCCACCCTGGGAGCAAACTTTTTAGACTAAATTTTACTTCCTCCCCTTCCCCCAAAGTCTCCTATAAAAGCAATACATCGGGATGTTCAGAATGAATCACCCATTTTAACACTAGTGTTTTTAAGGGACCAGCCAGACCTCGACAATTGAAGGACATCCACTTCATCCTGAACCCATTCTCTAGGCCCACACTGCTTTAAGCGCTTGTTCAATCGATTGTTGTTTCCCTGCTATAATGTCACTCTTGGCTTTAGATTGAGCTTTCGAAATCAATGATTTCCTCCCCCAACCACCTCTATCCAGTGTCCTTATCACTTCCTTTCCCAAACCTCTCGAGGAAACCGTTTTCTTCTGGGATTTAAGGAAGTATCAAGAAGACGAGTTCTCAGACGACAAAGAGGAAGAGTCATCATCGAAATTGAAAATCCTCTTTGATATTGGAGGATCAATTGAATAAATTCCATTCATAGGGGTATCCAAAGGTCTAAATAAGATTTGAGATGGCCTTGTAGATAGGAACATGTTTCTGAGAGCCTCCAACCACTCATTGCCTTTTAGATTTAAATTATTTATTAAAACAGTAAAAGTAGGAGTAGGAGGTAAAGGGTTACGCATGGCCATTCCCTTCACGCCATCCAAAAATGTCTTGACAATACTTAATTCCTTGACCACTTCTGTAGCTTTGGTGCCTTGTTCTGGAGTTGTTTCTTGCCTTTCCTGAGGAGTGTGAACATGTCCTTGTTCTTTGGACCGCCTTGTCTCCACGTTTATCTGAATTCCATCTTTGAATAACATTGTTTGTATTCTCTCTTCCTCTCGTTAGATTCATTTTCCTTTGTTGCTTTTATTCCCCCTTCCTCTAGTTCTCATTGGAAGCTTACAGTCCATAGTCAAGTGTCCATATTGATGACACCTTCAACATCTAAAGAGTACATTTTCATAATCCAATTTCTGGGTATGGAATGCATGCCCCATATTAGATCGAATTATTCACCCAACCCCTCTCCGACATTCAAGCAAACTAGGATCCTAGCTAGTTTTCTTTGTTTTGTTTCCTCAAAGGTCAGATCTGCATCTAGAAAATCCACCAAAAAGTTCCCAGTGGATTTGAAGTATTCTAATGTCCAGAACTGCAAAGGCATTGTCGATAGTTGTACCCAAACCGAAATTTTATCCAGTCTCTCTCTGCTCGCATCAAAGAGAGGGCTCCAAGGCTTCAAAAGTAGGGGAGAGTTGTTGACACTCCAATATTTTCTGAGTACCCATTTTGCATAATCTGGTTGAAGAAAGTTAAAATAAAACCAGTTCCTAGTCAATTGTATGATCTCCGGAACATATCCAAGATGCTCCTTAGAGGCAAAATGCATCCAGTCACTCATAGTTTTTAGGGAAAAATTTCTTCCACTTGCTCTTCCTACAAGAGTTTGGTTTTCCATTCGAGTAACCTGGTTGAAACCCACGTCTTCCCCAAGAACAAGACTCCCAAGGTTTCCTTTGGATTTTAAGCTTTTGTGCTTATGACTATGTCCTCCACTAGTCTTCCTCC
>JASDQU010206441.1:10991-25857 GCA_032191745.1 Picea mariana
GATTGCGGGATCTCTCTCCCTTTTGTGGAATTTTTTGGTTTAGGGTTTATGTAAATCATATGGGATGTCGGCCCATGGGTTTACCCATGTCTAGGCCCCATTTGTAATGTATAAATAGATATCTAGGCGATGTAAGAAAGCATTGGATTAGTGAAGAGACCTAGTAGAATCGACTTAGTGCAGAGCTAGAGGCTTTGTGCATAATATGTGTGAAGAATTGTAGAGCTAAGTGCAAGTGATTGTAAGAAGCTGGTGTGCAGACTATGTAAGAAGGCTTTGTGATGTGACCTAACTCGGGGAAGGAGGATCTAGTGAGGTGCACATAGATCTCATGTCCTATGCGCAGTGGGTATTGTGGCTCTGTGCATTGAATGAAGATAATAAAGAGAAGAAGAGTTGGTGGATGTAGCCCCACGCTAGGGGTGAACCACGTATATCTTGTGTTATGGTTGCTTTGTGTGATTGATGTGATTTATGCTTAGTGTTTTCATCTTTATGTATGTTAGATGCATCTGATATAGTATCTTAGTGTTTAATAATGTGAATGAATGTTATATCTACTCGATTTCTATGTGCTAAGTGCTTGGGTGTGTTAGATCTTGTTGAATAATGTGTTGTTCCGTAATTAGGTTTTTACATGCGATGTGAATAAGGGTTAAATGCTAATGAATGTTAACTGCTAAGTGCTCTGTTAAGTATTATAATCACAGATCTGTGTCCCACCTAGGTTGAAAACAGTTGAGTCCTGAAACCACCCCTGCCTCTACCTCGGGTGAGACTTCATCTTCTTCGCAGGTGTTGCCAAAAGGGCCGGTAGTTAGGGTTTTTTTGGTGCATTGTTGAAGCGTTGAACCCTGGATTTTCCCCTATGCCAACAATATTCAGTAGGTTTTGAGCACTCTGCGATAGCACAAGCTATATTCCAACTTGGAAAAATTCTCCTTTGTCATGAACAAGGTCCAATACTTGGGCTACATTATTGATGAGAATGGAGTACATATTGATCCAGCTAAGTTCCAAGTCATCCGTGACTAGCCAACCTCGACCACACTAACCGAGTTTCAAATCTTCTTGGGACTTGTGCACTAACTTCTATTGACGGTTTGTGTTGGGATTCTCCCATATTTCATGGGCCCTCAACTAGGGATGATTTTAAGGATGGAAATTTATTTTAAATTGTAGAAACCTTGGCGAATATTACTAATCCTTCATATGCCAAATATAAATGTTTGGCGATATTTTTGTAAAAATATTCAAATTTATAAGGATTTTATATAGTTTTTATAAAATTTTGGTGATTTTTAAGGTAAAATAATTTTATCCTATAGAATTTGGGCGAATCATTTTTAAAATAGCGAATCTCATTTTTAGAAAAACCATGGAAAGTTAGCCCATGAGTGAAATTTAGCCCCTAAAATCATCCATGCCCTCAACCAAGTGACCAAGGGCAGTGGCAGGGAAAAGTTCGCATGGGGGAATGAAGAACAACGAGAATTTGATGATATGAAGCATTGCTTGTGCTCAGCTCCAATACTCTCCTTACCTGATATGAAAAAACTGTTTGATATTGAGACTGATGCATCCTACTATGTTGTAGGTGAATTTCTCACTCAACATGGTCATTGAGTAGCATACCATAGTGAGACACTCTCAGATACTATCCGAAAATAACCCACCTATGACAAGGAAATGTATTCAATTGTAGAATCTTGTCGTTAATGGAAACATTACATTCTGGGAAATGAGACAATCATCCACACTGATCACAAGCCTCTACAGTTTATACAGACATAAGGGAAGTTGCAGAACGACTGCCAAGTGGTCCACCTAACTGCAACAGTTCCATCTCAAAGTCAAGTATAAGACAAGGAACACACGTCATGTCATTGACTACCTCAGTCGACCTCCCGTGGCTACACTCACCACCGTTCTCCATTCTTGTGGGTATGAGGTATCTGAGTGGCCCCAACTTTATCAGCAAGATCTGGATGTCGCCACCACCTATCAACTCTTGGGTATAGGCGTGGATGTCATCAATTTTCACATTTAGGACATACGGTTATGTCGTCTGGGATATCCTCGTGTTCCTGGAAGCGAGCGTGCAAAGTTGATTTGGGAGGCTCACTACAGTTGGATGGCAAGACATTTTGACATCGAGACAACTGTGGTCGTTCTACAGAAACATTTTTATTGGCCAAAAATTCGACAAGACGTCAACAAGTATATCAGATCTTGCACTTACTGTGCCATTTCCAAGCCAACCATCAAGAAGCAAGGCTTATACACACCTCCTCCTACTCTCGAGAGGCCTTGTGAATCCATCTCGATGGATTACATGTTTGGCCTTCTATCCACCAAGTAAGGCAATGATTGTGTATTTGTGGTAGTTGATCGGTTTTTGAAGATGTTCATTCTCACAACCTACAAGAAGAGCATCACAACGGTAAATACTTCCAATCTCTTCTTTGAACAAGTGTGGTTCCATTTTGGGATACCATGGACCATCATCTCTGATTGGGACAACAAGTTCCTCAACACATTTTGGTCGAGTCTCTGGTCATTGTTGGACACCAAGATCACTAAATCCACTGCCTTCCACCCTCAAACCGATGGCCCAACAGATTTCGTCAATCGGATGGTTGTGCACATCTTGCAGTATATAACTCTAAGCATCCGTGTACATGGGATGAGAGTCTTCCTTATGTTCAGCAAAACTACAAAATGGTTCTCCATAGCTCCACCAACCATAGCCCCTTTCATTTGGGGCTGGTATTCCAACCCTTGGGTCCCATTGATGTTGCACTACCTCTTGCAACAAAACATACATATTATTCCCATATTCAGTCTAAGGCCGACAAAGACACCAGATTCATTAAGCAGATTCAACACATCCACCAACAGGTCCATGAGATTTTGCAGAAAGCCAATGCTAAGTACAAGCAGTGCCATGATCAACACCAGGTACCACACCAATTTCAGGTGGGAGACAAGGTCTAGTTACATTTGCAGAAAGAGCACCTTATAGGGCCCCATTGAAAGCTTCGCCCACTTCACTATGGGCCTTACACTATCACTAAGGTTGTGGGTAGCAATGCTTTTGAGTTCAATGTGGACCTCCTTCAACCACCATTATTGGACACCTCAGAGATCATAGAATAGTTGACACCAATAGATCTCAACCCTGACTGCATGGAAAAAGCATCCACTGATCAGAGAGTGGACACATAGGTCAAGGGTACTCGCCAACAGCAAATCCGGCTTTTTCAGGTTGTCAAGGCAGGGTCGCTCCTCCATCAAGGAAAGTGGCTCACCTAGGGCCAAATTCAACAAAAGTTTTCTCACCTGATGGGGGCACTCAAAAAAATCGAGATCATTGCTTCCTAAGGGGGGAGGACTAATCCATGTGGATATTGGTGGCTACCACCTATTCCAAACTGGCTCCCATTGACAGTTTTTAGTTCAACATGTTCTTCTGTAATTCTTTGTAATTGTGGTTTCTACACTTTCGGGGTTGTTTGAAGCCCTACACAACTTCCAGGTGGACATTGGTGACCACCCACCTAATCCAAATAGCTTATTTTGGATGTTTTCATGTCAGCACATCTTTATGTACTTCCGGGGCCGTTTTGGGGCCCTAAACAGTGTTTTTTTTCCTTGCCACAATCAAATTATAGACAGAGTCAGAGTTTGACGACATAATGTGTACTTCTCAACAAGGATTTTTCAATGGGATATCATGTGCCTAAAAAAAGGGTCGTATAAAAAAGTTACAACCCTGGGAAGTTGAGGTACCAACTTACCCATCGGGGCCCACATAACTTTTGGTGTTTCATCTCCTAGGGTTAGGTTTTTGGATGTCTAGGGTTTTGGAATTCATGAGTAATGTTAAAAATACCTCTAGAGCCTCATTGTAATCATTCTACTCAGACGAATGTGCGTAGTAGCCACATCTCTTCTCAGAGATAGAGACCACCATTTGAGCAAGTTGTTTTCAGTTCTGTTGTTTTACAGTTTCATCCTATTTCATTTATTCAATAGAAGTTATTCTTCACCAGATATATGTCGTTGTTCTCTATATCTATGTGTTATTGTATTCAGTCTATTATTCAATTCATTCCACTCATAAATCCAGATCACAGTTTTAATTATTTTTATGCATTGTCAATTGTATGAGTTGATTTTGCATCCTTTTCTTGCAAGAAAAAGGATTTGGAAAAACCAAAATCATCACTTTAGTTGACATCGATGAACTTTTATCATCTAAAAATGCAAGCAATGATAATTTCATTCCTATCAACAAGGTGAGTGAGCCTTATCCAAATGCATACAGTTACCTTGATACTTAATCCAGGCTTCTTTGAGAGGACATATTCATACCTTACATAGACCAATTAATTAAAATACTAAGTATATCATGTCCAAAATAGTAATTGATCTATATCTTTGCAAAAAAACTTTGATGACTATTTCAAACAATTTTCTATCACAGTCCTTAGTAGCATCTAATAGCCAAAACAAGGTAGAACAAGTCAATCTAATATCCTTTTCATCTAATTTAGATTTAATATCCTCAACGTTAGCATTAACTCTTTCAAAATAGAGACTTGCATGCATCTTTAATAGTTGACGATACCTTTGAGTAAAATTAATCTAAAATATGTTTGTTGATTCTATTGTGATACTATGATCCATTCAAATTCGTAGACAATGAATCATGTATGTAATCCTTCATCGTCTTTATATTCCCACACTCAAACTTGGATTCACCCATACCAAGTCTTGTAGCTAAATCGAGTAATATATTTATATGAAAAGATGATAGTAGGGTTGGAAGCTTGGATTTTTTCTTAGGACTCCAATGAACAACATTTAAATATCGTATAGATGATTCAATACAATCATGAAACATCACTTTGAAAGTGACTGGTAAAATAGATAGTGCTTCATCCACACCTAATAAATAAATACTTTCTTCTATATGATAAGTATACATGTGTTGATGAATTTGATGTAATTCTCACTATTATGAGAACTTATCTCTTTGATTTCAAGTGACTGCTTATCTGAAAATGGGGATTCAAAAAGCTTGCTTTCAAAAAATTCATTTTTTTCAACACTTGAGAATATTCTCTTCCTTGGTTTACTTGCTTTCTCTCCTCTCCCCCGTCTTCATAGTTACCTTGTGATAGTTCACATCAAGGTCTATCACTCCCTTCATAGTGACCTTATTATTCTTCACATCAAGTTCTACAAGCTACACTCTTGTAGCAAGAAATATTTAGTATGAATATAGGTTAGTTGGTATCTCACAACACTAGGTACATAGAAGAAGCTTGGATGATGGTTTTTTTTCTTCATAGAGACTATATAATTCTTCACATTAGGTTCTATGGATGCACTCTTGTCAATGATTAGTTGGAACTCTCTAGAAGAATGGAGTCAAAAGCGTGGGCAAATGGAACAACATTTTTTAAATAATGTTGGAATTTTTTACTATATGGACAGTTCTTGAATTACAAAGATATGTATATTTGTTTAATACTTTGAGAATAGTTTCAAATAGTTTTCTATCATGGAATTTAATAATGTCCACTAGCCATAATAACTGTTTTCGTCTGATTTATATTTAATACCCTCAATGTTAGCATTAAACTCTTTCAAAATAACATACCTGCATGTATATTTAAGAACTACCGATATGGTTGACTCAAAGTAATTTATCATATGTTTCTTGATTTTGTTGTAATACTTTGATCCTTTCAAAGTCATAGACAACAATTCATGTAGAGAATCCTTCACCATTTCTATATGCATGCAATTGGACTTGTGATCACTCATCCCAAGTCTTATAGCTAAATCAAGCAATATATTTGTCTACAAAGATGACACGAGGGATTGAAGTTTGGCTTTTTTCTCAAAGCTTCAGTGAACAACATTTAAATATCACATAGATGACTTGACACGATAATAAAAAATCACTTTAGAAATAACTGATAAAATAGATAGTGCTACTTGCACACTTGAGAAATAATTTTTTTCTTCTATATAATAAGAATACATGCGATGAATCCATTTGATATAATTCTCACTACTATGAGAACTTGTTACTTTGATTTCAAATGATCGCTTAATTGAAAACTAGCATTCAAAAAACTTACTTGAAAATGAGCATTCAAAAAACTTACTTTCAAAAAATTCAAATTTTGTCATGACTTGAAAATGACAAAAAAATAGGATTAAGTTGATATTTTCATAAACATGCATATATACTTGGTACGTCGAGTGTGACACACTTTGAGAAAATGACAATTGTGTGAGAACACGTCAAAATTTTCATAACGTGTATTTTTCTATTGAATACAATATCATGATGCTAAATTGACTATAATGTGATGTTATATATTTATTAATAAGACACTACCTTTATGCAAACAATGAAAGAACTATGTATTATAGAGACACAACTATGACACAATAATGACACCACATCAATGCAAACACAATAGAAAGGGAAAAAAACAAAAATATTTGAATGTTTTTTTGCATCATGATAATGGCGCAAAATTGATTCAAAGACGATACAATTTGTTATCGCAAAAACTTGAGGCATACTAGCAAAAAAACTTGCATAGAGGAGAATGGGTGATAACAACACATATTAGTGACATTGCAACCCCATATTGTGGTAGTAGAGTGAACCATGTGGCCTATCACTTTAAGACTTTGATAGGTGAGGATGAAGTAGAAACTTTTTGACAAAGAATTCCATGCTCTTGTGAAGCAACAACACCTTTACATTCTAGTTAAGGACACTATTTTTCATAGTAGTCATCATCTTTTAATATTTTGAATTCTTAGTGTAAAATTCAGGAGCAATGCTTTTGAAATGGGCCTCCTACTTATTGGTGGTTTCATTTGGTTATTAAATATAAGAAGGGGGGTTCAAATTAGGTGGAAAACGTGTTAACTCATCCTCTAGCGTGGGTACTCAACATTTTGGATGTTCGTTGTGTTTCCTATAAACCTTAGAAGCAACTTTATGTTATTGACTCTTTGTTTGGGCCGGTCTAGAAGAATTTTCATCATCCCACTAATATTAACTGTAAACCCTTCTTGGATTACTTTTTTTAGGAAATTTGGTTGTATAAGTGCAACCATTATGTGCCCTCATCACTCCAGGCCACTTAGTTTGAATTTGGGAGATTCATGACTCTTCATATGGTGGAAAGTTTGGTACACTTGCAATATTACACCATCTATCGAGACATTTCTTCTGCCCCTTTATGCAACACTCAATTAAGGATTTTATTAGGTACCTCCCTTTTTGCAGCCAATCTAAACCTGTCAATCATAAATAATTGGCTTCTATCAGCCACCGCCCATCCCATATTGGCCTTGGGAATCACTATATACGGATTTATTAGTGGCCTATGCTCGACCTTCAGGATGCACAATTGTATCTTTGTGGTTGTGTGTCATTTTCCCAAAATCATAATCTTTACTCTCTGCACCAAGACCAAGTCTATACAACAAGTAGTTGAGTTTTTTTTCTCCCATGTCTAGCCTCATTTCAACCTCCCTTTGAACATTGTGTTTGAAAGAGATTCACGCTTCCTCAACACCTTTTGGAAGGCTCTTTGGCAGTTACTAAGTTGCTAGCTTCATTTTTCTGCTGCCCTTCATGTGCAAATAAATGGCCAAACCGAAGTGGTCAATCACAACCTGGTACATGCCCATAGTATTTTATATACTAGGGATAAACAATGGGATTATTATTTACATAGCCTTTGGCATAGTTATAATCAAGTTGTCCATGTGTCTACTAGCTATTCACCCTTCAAGATCTATTATGGTTATAAGTTGTTGGCCCCTGACAGTATGCTCGTCACTATTCCTCTCACTATCTCATCTCACTAGCACAATGAGAAGCATTGGGTGCTCTGCTTTTCTCAAAAGTTTACTAGCATTCATTCTCAAGTAATAGATTCCTTTCACACTTCCTCGACTCATTTTAAATTTCTCTAGGATCATCATTAGGTGCTTATTCAATTTCAAATTATTGACCATGTCTAGTTGTACATGGACAAACGACATTTTAAGGGGCACTGTCATCACAAACTCAAACCTATTCACTATGGTCCCTATACCATTATTCAAACAATTAATGACAATGCATACACTTAGATTTGTCTTACCAACTAGTCAACCATAAATGTCATTAATGTCAATCATCTCAAGCTATATGAGCCATCTATTTTGGAAGAGGAAGTTCAAGTCTCCCACCTAGTCGATACTATTCTATATTTTCAAATCCTTTGGAGACAAATACCCCACTGGACATGCACGCCCACTCCACTTGCTAGTAGGAACATACTTATTATCTAGTTGGGCATCAATATTGGCTTCCCATTCGGGCCAAATGGTTATCCTAGGTTGTTTTCCAACATGGCTTCACAAATCTTATTGAGAAAGTAGGGCCACTTTCTACTAAAACAAGAAAAGACTGATATAACACATCTACCAGTTATAATTAATGCATATTATTAATTAGTTGTAATCCAATAAATGCACAAAAGTCCTTCAACACTATGAAGTTTTTTGTTTATTTAAAACACAAGGTAGTTAAAGTATAGTATGTCAAATAACACTAAATTTATCTTTTGTAAAACTATTTAAAGATATTGTTGGAAAAATAAATGATGACAAATATGTTTGAGACCACTTCTTGTGGTGTTTTCCTATTTATATGTTTCTCTCTCTCTTGGAGTGTTGTGCATCTCATTAGTTTATCCAATTCTACACTGATTTTTGAGATCTATTTTGGTGAGCACCACAATTATTTAAAATTTCATTTGTCTCCCACTATAGGTGTTAGGGATATATTTTACTATAGCTCCATACCATGAAAAAAATCATAACATTTTAAGCTCGGGTTATAACATTTTAAGCTCGGCAATTTAAAATGGATAATTTTTTACTAACATTAAGAAATTGACTTTTATTAGTGGTCATTATTGAATTTTGAGACTATTTTAATATGGTAATTTACATGAACTTTATGTGCTTAGTAATGTTCCAGCATAGAATGAGTTCTATGAGGATGAAGTCATGAACTTTGTTGTAGCATCCTTCGAGGAAGAGTGTATTCCTTTGATCAATTTTTTGTGGGTAATGAACGACTCTAAACTTTATGTGGTAGTAGTGTGGTGTATTTTGAATAAAAGCTAACATGATGGTACTACTTGTTCTTTTTTATATGGTAACTTCGAATTATTATTATTTTTTTTTTTCTTCCTTTTGCATGCTTTAATTCATTTAATAATTTTTTCGTTGCTACTTTATGATAAATGATCCAATAGTATGAAAAAGTGTATTGGAGTAATTTATCTTATTGCATATTTGATATAGCATTATGTTGATAGCATTGTAATTATGTTTAAAATCACGTTTTCATTTATTTATTTATGGATGTTTTAATTTATTAATATAAGTTTTGTAATGTAGTGGATGAATGAAAGTTGGTATTTTGTTGTTAAATTGTAGCTATAATGATTGGTTAATAATTAGAGTGATTTTTGGAAATGAAGTAGAGATGTCAAATATGTTTTTTTATAGTAATCTATGAAAGAGGAATGTTTATAAACTTAAAATAGAGTAATTGTAAATAAATTAAATAAACAATAAATCATTAATAACAAGATTTTTTGGGGAAAACATTATTTGGAGAAAAATTCCACACTTCAAAGTAAAGTCAATGTATTCTTCAATAAGAGACAATGGTTACAATACTAGTGAGCTCCTTCTTGTTTTTCTCTCTAGACCAAATCAATGTTAGATCATGCACTCTAGACTACACAGGTCAATCGACCAATAGGCCAACTCATGAGGTCTCTAACATGAAGTATCTTAGAATGGAGCATCACGAGCCATTAAATAAGCTTCATCATATGAAATACCATGGGCCCATAAACACTGAATGATAAACCCATCATTGATTGTATCAAAATTATCTTAACTACTTTATGACATAGTCAACATTAACCCAACATTTTCTTTAATAAAGTGGAATTCATAGAAAATTAAATCCTTTAGAAATCATTGCTACACAATAAAAAGTGTAACTACTACAAATTAAACCTTAACCCTAACTCTCTTAGTTGATCTAAAGTGGAATAAATCACAAATCACAATGTTTGTTTGTTTTTCTTGTTGTATCCAATACATAAATTGTAAGCAACTCTCCTTAAATTCAATTTGATTTCATTACTATATACTACAAAAATATAGCATGCCTTTGCAATCTATAAGATCTAAATTCAATGTAATAAAAAAATGTTTGTTTTTTTTTTAATTTTCACCTAATTTTAATAGTGGAATTAGTTAAAAACAAAAGTGTGTTTTTTTATTTTTTAAATTATATTGAAATAGCAAAAATTAAATCATTGTTAATATTTTATTTTCAGTGGATTTAATGGTTAAGAACATATCTTTCCTTCTAAGATGTTAGAAGTTCAAATCCAAAGAGGTGGGGTATCTATATCTCCATAGACTCTAGTAGTCAAATAACTCCAAGGAGAATGTTCCTTATCCCACAAACAAGGAATGCCATACACTTAGAGATTATTATTATATTAGTCCCTGTCGTAGGTGTAGAGGGACTATAGCGATCGATAAATCGTTGACCTGGTATTAGATTGTGCATTGACCATAAATATTTCCATATTGTCTATTGTTGGAACAAGGGAAGTGAAGACGTCGATTTTAATATAATAAAAAGTATCATGTTTGTCAATATCTGATTGGACAAAGGATTGGAGGTCTTATTGCAGCGTTCGCTATTCCCAATGTCAAATATCTTGACCTGTCTAAAGTATTTGGTAGTATATGGTCTTTTTAAATTATATATTTTATTATGCATTGGTCGACGGTGGATTAATGCTAGCATTAGTTCAAATGTCTCCCTTAGCATTTTTTGTTGGGTAGAATACATTCTCTACCATATTACTATGTCATATTTTTACTTTATTGTTGGGTGCTTCGAGAGAACAGGCTTGCCACGCTACATATTTTCTTAAATGCTTACACAGGCCTACGCCCTTCGACGTTCCTGACAGTCTTAATTGTTTACCTAATAGCTCTGGCAGTGTTAAATGATTATTGTACAGATGGGTTGCAATACAGTTCCATTCATGGTCGGCATCGGTGCTCGAGTGTTCGATCCTTGTTCGATGCTTTGTTCCATGGTTCTAGTTCTTGTTTGATTCAACTTTGCAAAGTTGAAGTCCTATAATTGCAGTTCGAGCTCTTCGTTGTTGTTCACTGGTTTGTTGTTTTTCAACTTTGCAAGTTGTTGGACCTGTTGTTACGGTTTGCAGTTTTTGGGGATGAGCTCTTTTCATCCTTTGTTGATGGGTAAGTTTCCCTGTTGTTGTTGTTTTTCAATGGTGGCAGTCCCACCATCTTTGTATGTGCTCTTAGTTTTTGTTCCTGGAAAGCATGTGTCTTTCAATGCAAAGGGCTTTACGAAAAGTAGTTGGGAGCCATCAGAAGAGGGAACCATCGAGCGGGGTTTGTACGCAGGGTATGCTTTCATTCTGTGGGTGGGAACACTACGTCTACATGTTCTATTTCTGTTGACTATAGTTATTGTTTTATTTATTTCTTTGTTTTCTTGTCATCTGTTGTGGGGACTAGGGGGCATTGAAGTTGAGAAGAAGAAGGTTCAAAGATACATACGGGAATTGGTGCCCTGCTTTTTTTTTTTTCTATTTTCCTACCTTTTATTTTTTTCTCCTGATTTTCTCTGTTTTCATAGAAAGTGAAACTATGTAGCAAATAGCTTCAAAGTGATAGTTGAAGAAATGAACGAGGTAATATATGTTGAGTTGTACGAAATATCTGCACAGTCCATTGTACATGACAACATTGACGTGGTTTTGCATAGCAATGCGCTTTTTAGATTGGATGCATTCTCGTATACTGTTGGGGATTGCCTTTTTGATACATTCTAGGTTCTATTGCATTTCTGTTATTCGTCGACCAAGTTGCGCAATGGATTGATAGATTATTTCTTGACCTGTTTTAAAAATGGTGATGCCGAGGCTTTGCAGTCCTATGAATACGAACTAGAATCTGATTTTCTTCGGCAGTTGCATGGAATAGAAGATGTCACTACGTATTTTTCAAAAATGTGGTTGTCTGCATCTCTAGTTCTGCCTCCGCATGAGAGGGGACTTTGGGGAGATACATTTTGTATACGATGGCTATCTAACTGGATAAATATATCAGTTTCCATTTGGTTATTGACAAGAAAAACAAGATATCTACTATTCAATAAAATTGCATCTGACAATCCATATTGCATCTTGTTCCATGATGCCAATGCCCTCAGTGGCCATTATGAACCACTAGTGTACAAAAAAATGCCCATATGCAATATAGAAGGTCCTTGTATATACTTGTCTGCTATTTGCGAAGACCTTCAATCGCAATGCAAAGGGATTTTGCATGGCATAGATTTCCATGGTTTATAGCTGGCAACAAACATTATTTCTAGCCGTGGAGATAGTCTATTCAATGCAATTTGTTGTTTGGTACCAACAGAATTCGATGTTCAGTCGCTGCAAATTTACACTGTAAATTCCTTTTGCACCTGCCCAAGAACCCGCAAGTATGGAATGCGATATGGGTACATGGTGTATAAAATTTGATGTCGATACTTAATAAAGGTACATATTTAATTTTTCCTCATTTCTACACACACCAGTCTGGTAACCATAGAGTTGGTGTTGCACATGAATTATGAAATATGCACTAGGAGTCGGACGAAGCCAATTCCACGATCCAAATAAGTGGCTAAGTATGGAATAAGGGATTTGTGCATATTTGATATGTATTGCTCATTTATGGGATCCCGCTAGACCTGGAGTAGAATGTTGAGCCGAACAGAACGCAAACCCACTTGTCAAATTATTGTCATAAGCTATTTGTAAGTAACCTAGCAATAAAGCCTCGTTTTTTACCCTGCCAGCCCAAGAACCCGCAATCCAGAAACTGTCAATGGTCTATAAAATATAAGCCAACCCGCAAGTCCCCTTGTTTATTTGTATATCACGGAACTGTGTGTGTTATTTGTAGAACACCAAATAATAGAGGCATTTTTTTTAGCCCGCCCATCCGAGAACCCACCATCCTGAAAGTGGCAAAGTATGGAATGACATCTGTACATTGCTTCGTTGAGCAATTACAACTCATGCAGCCTTAGCATTGTAAACTCATCAGTTTCATTATGCACTTTCACACTTGGCCATTCCTTCCTTGCTCTTCCTCGTGCCTGTCACCTTCACATATCTGCATAATAAGAAATAGTGTTTATATGTGTGTGTGTCTTCTTTTTAAATTTTTAATGCTAATAGGTCATCGTCCAGGCATCGTCTAAGCTGTCATTGATGCGTGCAAGGCTCGAGAAGTTTTGCCATCAATGCAATTTATGCGAAGGCTTTTCTTATCCCTTCCCAGTCTTAATTTCAAACGCCATGGAATGTCATTCGCACACCGCCAGCTTGCTTCCTTCCGGAAACCTCCAATCTCTTCCAAGTCTTAATTTGAAATACCATGGAATGTCATTCGCACACCGCCACCTTGGTTCATTCACGAAACCTTCACTCCTTAAATGTTCTTCGTCGTAACTGCCACCTTCGTACTTTTAAGTATGCAATAATTAAGCTTTACTTCTAACAGGTCATCATACAACACGCATAGATATTGTCATTAATGAGGATATTTTCCATTCGCACGCATGGAAGCAATGTTTCCGGGGGATTATATTGTCCCCTCCAGTTCTTCATTTCAAGTAGCATTTGGAGCAAATCAACGTTTCAACAAAGTACTGGCACCATCTCTACAACAGTTTTGTAGAAATACAGTGAACATCTTCCTCACGACCTTCCCGTGCAGAAGAAGGGAAAAAGAATTACAGGGGAGGCGGAGCAGCCCGAAACTTACAGTGAAAACATGGATCTTGACGTTGATTTGGAAAGCATATTCTGCAACCTTGATCAGCCCGCAGACGGAATTTAGCCTACCTTCTCAGTGGACATGGTTGATACCCTAATTTTTGATGAAGATGAATCCTTCGTATTCCAGAATGTTGTTTTTGAATCCGAATCAAAAAAATTAATCATTGAAAAAAAAGATGTAAATAATAACCAAAGAATACATCATTCAGAACTTGACCTTGCCAATATGCAGGCGTCCAAAATCTCTCAACTTCACATGGCAACCGGAGATGCTCTTCATGGTTTCGTTGGACTCATTGAAGCCGAAAACACCAGACTAAAGAACCGCATTAAGGAATTAGAGGAAGCTTTGTTTCCTATGTCATTGCTTCACAGTTCTTTGCAAATAGCAATGCCTGCTACTGCGTGCACTCCTGCAACAAATCTAAAAGGGTCCTCGAGCTTCCTCGCATACTGTAGAGGATATGTAGAGAAAAATATCAACAAAAGAATGGAACTGATTACGAAGGCCTGGGAAATATCACAGAATTTGGATTCCCTGGGGAGCAGGGCACATAAATTGCTCCTACTTTTGCAGACGGATTTAAAAAATGAAGAAATTTTCTATGTGCACATGGTTATCCCTTTTGCCTTTCATGTCAACAACATGGCAAAGACCAGAAGAAGACAACATGATCTCCCTTCCAATAAACGACTCACTCAACTAGAAGCAGGTTGGAAAGAGAAAGTGAAAAATTTGTATGTCATCGTCCAGTCATGTGAGCAAGCAATATCAAAGAAAGAAACATTATTGACAAAGCTCACCAAAATAGACTTAGCAGGAAACACAAACGGCTTCCAGGACCCCA
>JASDQU010206441.1:33775-44072 GCA_032191745.1 Picea mariana
AACAAAATCAAGGAATGGTATTTCTCCGGTTAGTTATTTACCAAAAACACATTATTTGTTCGGAGTCCGTACCTTTACGGGAAGGCATGACCACAGTGTGTGGAAGTTGGTTCTGCATGTCTTCTAAATAAGGTTCCAGGAAGATGAATGTTTGTTTCGGTCGTTTTGACATAAATAAGGTTCCGGGAAGATGAATGTTTGTTTCAGTAGTTTTGACATAATTACCTTTCATTAGAGCTGGGTAATAAAAATACACATCATTACATATTATACATTATCCATTACATGGATGAACATTTATATATGACATTCTTTCTTTTTTGTAAGTGAGTTTGAGAATCTGTATTATTAAAGAAGGGTAATGATACAAAAAAGGAGGATTCCCTGCCAAAATGGAAACCAGGCCAGGGGTTCCTGAGTTGTGTTTTCTAAAATCGGCAAGGGATAGGATTGGACTGTCACCCTAGGAAACCAGCCTAGTCCTACCATATCCAGTTTTTACCCGTATAAGTGCAACATACATGAAAAGGATAAACAAAATTATAGTAACAGAAGCTGAGATTGGCATAGGACTGACCCGACTGATTTGACAATAGACTAACCAGACATTAATCCAGGATGATGATATTTTTCTTTCCTTCATCCATCGAGCCTTTGTTCTCCTCCTTTTGGGGGACTGTGCGATTCTTTCTAATATGTGTTGATGCTCCTTTCCCATTGGTTGGCGTGATGTACATGTGGTGGACGTAGTGCAGATAGAGGTGGAATTAGGAAGCCAATCGTTCTAGCTTGGCTTTTTGGTCCGTCTCAACCTCAGTGATCAGTCTGGTAGTGGTCTCCAGACTGTTGAGGCACCTCAATATTTCATTCAACAGCTTCATGTGTTCCTTGTTGTTCTCCCATCTGGTGGCCTCCCTCTCCGAGCTCACTTTGCCAATTAGCATCTTTGTTTTCGATGCCGTCTCCACCGTATTGTGGTAGAGGGTTTCACTGGGCTGCGTTGCTCCTAGGTCAGTTACCCATTCTGCTTCCTGAGCCAGAGCATCCCATATTTTTCTCTTGCGCTTCTCATTGATTGCCTTCTCCATCCGGGTAATGGTTGCCTTTCCTTTCGACGCAACCAGAGTATGAAAGGTGCCCTCCGCGTCTTTTTCCGCTTGCTCCATCCTTGAAAGTCGTCGGGGATTGTTCATTGTTCCCTTCCCTTGGGGGTTGTTTTTGTTGTTCGTTCACTTCATTCGCACCATCCCATCTGGTCTATAGTTGCTTCTTTGTTGCATTCTCAACCTGTTCTTGTCTACCCCGGGGTTCCTTTTTTCCTTATCCTTGTGTCTTTTGATAGCCTCTGCAATTGCGTTCTTTTGTTTGCCTCTCTTCCTACTGTTCGGTCTCTTATTGAACTTCCCCTGCTGCGGGATCGTCCTTCCAATCATGGTCTTCCTGTAGAGGTGAAACTTCCCGTCCTTTTTCCGATCACGGTCCATATTGTCATAATGACTCGACCGTTATTCTTGTACTGCCACTTTCCCCTGCTCGCTTGATATCCTGCTTGGCCACTCCCCGTACCTGGCCCTTGGCATGGTGGAAAGATACTGGTCTGTGTCAATCCTTCTTGCCTTACATCATTTGTTGTGTGCTGATTGTCATTGATGGTTTCCCATGGGCTTCCCCTGCAGATCTTACTATTGACATGATCTTGTTGTCATGCCCTCGCCTGTTGTATGATTTGATCCTACATTGTGATTGGTAATTAGAGTTGGGAAGTCATGTCTTGCCTGGGTCCTTCGGGCCTTTTGCTCTACCTTTCGTTTCCCTCCTCGATGTGACCTTCCTTGCTTAAATTGTTGGCCCGATCTTTTGTCGCTAGTTAGGTGCAGCCCGTTCTAAATTTTCCTTGCAGGATGTTGGACCAGGTAGTATCTAGTTCTGGTCCTTCCTTGCTAACCCCCTCATTGGCAATTCTGTCCGCCAGGCCATTTGTTGACCCGTGAACCCAGCGCAACTCCACGGTGTTAATCGTTTGCAGATGCTCTTGGATTTTTTGTAGGGAGTGCGCCAAGCACCAGTGTTTCTGAACCTTGCCCACTCTGGTGCCTTTTTGGATTTTCTTCACCATGTTGATGACCAGGGTGGAGTCACCTTCCACGATAGTTTTGGTCATCCTTTCTCGTCTTAGAATTTCGAGACCGAGCTCCAGGGCTCCAAATTCCATTGCGTTGTTGGTTGAGTTACCCAGGCTCCCAACGTACAACCTGATTATGTTTCCCCCGCTATCTCTGATCACCCCTCNATTCTCTTCACCATGTTGATGACCAGGGTGGAGTCACCTTCCACGATAGTTTTGGTCATCCTTTCTCGTCTTAGAATTTCGAGATCGAGCTCCAGGGCTCCAAATTCCATTGCGTTGTTGGTTGAGTTACCCAGGCTCCCAACGTACAACCTGATTATGTTTCCCCCGCTATCTTTGATCACCCCTCTCATTCCTTTCATTCCTGTGTTTCCTTTTGCTGCCCCGTCAAAGTTTAACTTGAGGAACCCTGTCGGAGGAGGTGTCTAGTTATGCACTCCTAATTGGAGTTGCGGTGCTCGCCCTACCAATTTGTTGTTGCGCCCGTATTTTAGGTGGAATGTTTCCAAGATTCGGGAGTCCTGGCCTATGAGTTGCGCTCTTTCGGTTTGGTAGTTGTGGCTCTGCACCGTTTCTCGGATTTGTGAGATTATTGCTTCCTTGAGTTTCCCTTCTCGAAGGTTTTCATTCCTGAATATGCGTCAGTTCCTTTCTTTCCATATTTCCCATATGATCATCCCTGGCATGAGGTTCCAACAGAGGTTTACCATTTCATTTTCGTTGTAACTCTCATTACAGTTGATGATGGTTGCGTTGATGTTACCACGCGTCCTATTGGACTGGCGGAAGATGCCCGCCGCCAAGTCCCACATCTCTGTTGTGTAATTACATTCATCGAGGACGTGATTCATTGTTTCTTCTTTAACTTGATAGAGGTGGCATCGTGATGGGCCTATGAACCCTCTTTTCCATATGTTTTCCCAGGTTAGAATTCGGTTGTGAAGTACTAGCCATTTGAACATTTTGATTTTTGGCCACTAGGGGTTGCCCCAAATCTTTCCCCACTATTGCGTCAGGTCTTCTTGGTCTTGGTCTGTAATGTAATTCCAAACTTCTTTTAAGTTGAATTCCCCTCCATTTTCCGTGCCCCATCTTAGTTGGTCTTCTTCTTCTGAGACTACAATTTTCCTTTTCCCCATTTCCTCCTCCACCTCTTTCATTATTGCTACGATCCAATTTTTGTTTTATGGATTGAGTTTGTCCCAGGTCCTCCATCTGTCGTGGTAATTTTTTGTTTCCAGTAGTGATGGATTCTGGTTTTTCCTTGTGCTATCATCTCATGTTGGAGTTCCTCCCTGTCAAGATTTTCCATTTTGGGTTCCCGTTGCCACTCGTCTTCCCATAATCTGGTTGTTTTACCATTCCTCACTTCCTAGAAACTGTGTTTCTGGATTCAGGTTTTGTTGCACCAGGCTAGATTCTAGATGGTTGATCCTTCTCTTGTGCCAATAAAACGAATTCGATCTTGGTCATTGATGTCCAATGCATACTTGGCCTTCCAGAGGGTTTCCCACGTTGTTGAATTTTCTTTGACCCATCTCCACTAGAGTTTCATCCCATAGACTTTGTTGGTTACTTGTGGGTCTTGTAATCCCAGACCTCCTCTGTATTTTGGTTTGCAAACCTTCTCCCAGGCCACTAGGGCCCATTTTTTCTTGATTTCCACTCCACGCCATAGGAAGTCCCTTTGGATGGCTCTTAATTTTTGGAGTATTCCTTTGGGAGCGAGAAACACTGACATCATATAGGTCAGAATTTCTTGTAGGACCGCCTTGGTCATGACAAGTCTCCCCGCAAGGTTGAGGGATCTGTAAATCCAATTTTTCACCCTCTCTTGTAGCTTGTTGATCACTCCTTCCCATGTTTCCATTTTTCATGCTCTGTCCATCAGGGGAATTCCCAAATATTTTGTTAGGAGAGTTTTGCGTTCAAACCCCAAAATATTTGCCAGGTTCCTTTGTATTGTTGGGTTGGTATTAAAGAAATATATCATGGATTTGGAGTGATTGATCTTCGCTCACGAGGCTTCCCCAAACTCATATAAGATTCTTTTGTAGGCTTTCACTTCCTTGACCATGGGTGTGCCATGGAGTAGGGTGTCATCCACAAACTGTTGGTGTGTGGAGGTAGGGCAGTTTTTGAAGGGTTTAATGCCTTTTATTTCCCCTGCTACTGTTGTGATTTTTATGCTTTGACTGAGTCCTTCCATCATCATAATGAACAGGAAAGGTGATAGCGGGTCTCCTTTTCTGATGCCTCTTGAAGGCTAGAAGGGTTTGGCTGGGGCTCCATTTATTACAATGAGTAGTTAGTTGTTGACACTAGGTTGACAATCCAATTGATCCAATGTTGTGCAAATCCAAAAGCTTCTAGAGTCTTGACCATATAGTGCTAGTTGATTTTGTCATAAGCCTTTTCTAGATCAAGTTGAATTATCATCCCCCCTTTCCTCTGGGTTTTCAGTGTGTGTATCAGTTCATGGGAATGGATGACGTTGTCCAAATTTTTTTGCCCTTCTACAAAACCCGCCTGTTCTTGGGAAATCAATGAGGGTAGGAAAGGTTTCAGTCTATTGGCTATGACTTTGGAGATTATCTTGTAAACCACATTGCATAATGATATGGGTTTGTAGTGGTCTGGGGTCATGGCTTCATTTTCTTTGGGAATTAGAGTTATCATTGTGGCATTTAGAGCTTTCAGAATGGAGGCCGAGTGTCTAGAGTCTTCCACTACCCAGTAGACGTCATATTTGACCACTTTCCAGCAAGCTTTGAATAATTCCGTTGTGAAACCATCTGGACCTGAGGCCTTTCCATTAGGCATCTCCTGGAACACTTGGTCAATTTCCTCCTTAGAGATGGGTTTGTTTAGGCTGATATTTTGTTCCTTGGTAACTAGCCTAGGGATGTGCTGAGTTATCCTTTGTATGGCCTCCGTTCGATCTTGGTTGGGTTCTTGGGCTATCCCATGGAAATGGTTTACCAATATATTTTCGATCTCCTTATGGGCCTCTCTCTTGATCCCATCCTGATCCCGAATTTTTAGAATTTTTTTGTGGGTTCTTCTAGCAATGGTGGTTGGGTGAAAAAACCTTGTATTATGTTCACCTTCTTTTAGCCACCTGATTCTAGACTTTTGGTGCCATATAGTCTCTTCCTGCTAGCATCTTGCTTCCCATTCCTGGTTCAGTTGGATCTCTTCCTTTTTTCGGTCCTCTGTATAACCCTTGTCTATGCATATTTCCTAGAGGTTCCTCATTCTATTTTCAATAATTCTTTTTTCTTGGTTTATGTTTCCAAAGATTTCCTTGTTCCACTCCTTGAGTTTATGTTTGGTGTACCAAAGTTTCTTATAAAGTTTGAACACCCTTGTCTCTTGTTCAGGTTGTGGCTCCTGCCACCAATGGCTGATGTTGTCCTTGAAGGTGGGATGTTCAATCCAAAACTTCTCAAATCTGAAAGGTCTATTTTTCGGTGTGGTTTGGAAGTTTGCTTCCAATTGGACTAGCCAGTGGTATGAGCCCCCCCAGGGAAAGATGTTGCAGTCTAAAGTTAAACCTTGTAGGATGATGGACTCCAACACCATGAATCTATCTAGCCTCGTTGTTATATGATGTTGATTTATCCATTTTTTGTTCCATGTGAACTGGCCATTACTAGTCTTAATGCCCACCATCTTCACTTGTCAATGAAAGCTGAAAAGTCTTTCGCATATCTATCCAATCTCCTGGTGCCTCCTGTTTTCTCTGCAAGTGTCATGATGATGATGAAGTCCTCGACCAGGATCTAGTGGGGGTTTCTGGAGTGGGATTTTAGGTTTTCCAGGTCTAGGAGCATTCTTCTCTTCTCTTCCAACATCAGGGGACCATACACATTAGTGCATAGAATCACCTCTGTGTTACCTATGATTTGCATGCTTACTGAGAGTGTGTATCTGGTGGCTTCGACTACTAGTAGATTCATCACTTGTGGGTTCCACAGAGTGAGAATAACACCTGCCATCTGCTGTCCTTCGACAACCAACATCTTGTACTTGCTCCATTGTTTTTTGCTGATTGTTTCCATTCTATCTACCATACATTTTGTCTCTTGAATGAAACATAGGTCCAGTTGTTCCTTCCTCAGTCTTTTTTAAGGATTCTTTGTTTTCTTGCATTGTTTAGGCCTCTAATATTCCATGTTATAATCTTCATTTAAACATGTGGGGGGGAGTTGGGAAAGAGCTTCTTGATCATACCTGAGTTTATCAATAGGGCTTCTAGTTCCTGTAGGGCTACATTGTTTGATTTCCTTCCTTTCTTCCTTCACGTCTGCTTGGGTGAGAGTTGTGGTCGTCCCTTGCCTGCTTTGATTCCTAGGTGTTCTATCTCCCCGTGCATGCACTTGAGCCCTCTGGATTTTTCTTCCTCCCTTAGGAGGAATAGGTATTGGATGCATTCTAGTTGCTTCGTTGGTACATTGTCTACGCCCTTCCTTTTCCATTGCTCCAATATGTTCGGGAGATCTATTCCTTCCCTTTCCACAATATCTTCGAGGTTCTGATTTTCTGTGCCTATCTCGCTTGGTGTCATTTTTGTGTCTCCGTCTTCCTCCTGCATGGGTGTGTTGGCATCTCTAGTTTCTCCATCCATAGGATTTGCGCTACCCCCTACTCCATTTTATTACTTGGATTGTTTGTGTTCTCATTTGTGGCTTGGTCCTTAGCTTCTTTAGATTTTCCCTTTTCCTTTCCTCCTCCTTCCTCTTTGTAGGTTTTGTCTCGCCCTTCCATTCTGGTCTTGGCTTCCAGATTGCTTCCCATTGGGGTTTTATTTGGTTTCTTGTTTGCTCTATTTTTGTGGTTTGGTTTAATAAACCCTTCCTCATCTTGTTGTATTTTGGTGTTTTTCTCTTCTTGTTTTTTATTGAGAGGGAATTTTCTGAATAGGTGTCCATTTTCATGGCATCTTCTGCATCTGAATGGGATATTCTCGTAATCAATGCTTTATATCCATTCCTCATCCCTGAATTCCAGGCTTATGGCTTCTGGGAGTGCCCCCGAAACATCCATCGCTATGCAGATCCTTGCATAGGAGGTATATCTCCCTTTTAGGGTTTCTTCCAATGTCTTCACATAGTTTCCCAGTTTGTTCCTAATTACTTCGAAGGTAGAGGGTAACTAGTAGTCTAGCGATAAGGAGTAAAGCCACAACCAGACAGGTACTTTCTTGAAGGTTTCTTTCTCTGGGGAGAAGTTTTTCTTCCATGGCCGCATGTATAGTCCTACTGAGGTGTGGAAGTACACCCCCCCCTCAAAGACTTTGTCCCTATTCTCCAAGTTCATGAATATTGTTGTGAATAAGCCTTTCGAACCTAGATGGAGTTCCACTTCCCCATTTGGTTTCCAATAATATTTTATCCAGTTGCGCAACATTCTTTCTGTGGGCCACAGACCCATGAATTTGCAGATTAGTGCATGCGTCTTCATCTGGTCCCGGTAGAGTTGCGTTTGTGGGTCTTCCAGTATTACCTTGGGTATCAGTGTTCTTTTTGGTTTACACGGGTTGTGCCCTTCTACCCCATTGGGTTTCTCTGGTTCTTGCGTTACATTATGGGTTTCTTCCCCCATGCAGTCCCTTTTTTCCAAGTTTCTTTCCTGATTCTTTTCTAGTACGGAACCCGGGGTGCTTGTCACTGGTTCCTTGAAACCTTCACCTTGGGGTCCTTTCCCCCTGTCCACCACTACCTGCTTGTATGAGGGGGTTCCATTACCGCCCCCTTTGGTAACCATGATGCACTCTGCTGTGTTCGCGACTGTCAAACCCTGGCTTGTTTCGAGTCAATGCTTCTCTAACCTCGTTCAATTTTCTATATCCTATTTTTCAGAAGTATCTAAAAAAAGGTTTGCGGGCTTGGCCCAGTTAATCTTTATTCCGTGACTAGACGTGTCCTTGCTTGGGTTTGAGCACAAGACCTGACCTTCGTTGCAAGAACGACTTTACCATCCAACCGCCTCTGCCGACCTTTATTTATATATGACATTCATTCTAATTGCGTTGACATAATAACCTTCCATTAGAGCAGCAAGGTAATAAAACTATACATTAGTTGCTAACTGAGAAATTATAATTATATAAAATTATAATTTTTATTAAATTTAGAAAAAAAATTATAAACTAAAATATTGAGTTATGTGTTTTTTTTCCATAGTCCTTTTTTATTTATTTTTTAATGAAAGAAAAAAATTAAATTAATTTGTGAAATGTAGTTATTTTTCTTGAAACTTATCTTTATTTTACTCTTACAATTAATACCTAATTTTTTTACTAAAATTCAATATAATTTTAAATAATTAGTAACTTACATTTTATCAAATTCCTACACAAAATAAAAATAAGTAAAATACAAATACATATATTACAATTGTCATTATAACTTTAGAGAACTTTAAAGTAGGATGAAATGTAAAAAAAATCAATAAAATATTTTTAAATATTTAATATTTACATTATCATTATAATTATAAAGTATAATAAAATTGTGAAAAACAAATCATTATAATTTATAATTTAAGGTTATACAATAAGTCATTATAATTTATAAAAAAATATAAAAAAATAGTTATAATTTAATTACATATAAGAAGTTATTATAATTTAAATCCATATAAAATGTGAAAAATAAGTTATTATGATTTAAATCCATATAAAATATGAATAATGAGTTGAATAACATTAACTCTCTAATATGAAAAGTGTTTTCCTTTTTTCTTTTCACTAAATACAAATTATATTATTTTAATAAAATTTTATAATAAGATTTATTTTAATTTAGATTTAATAAATATTAAGAGATGAAAAAAAGATTTAAAAAGTAAATTTTTAATATAAATTTAAGTTAGTGTATTACATATTTATTAACTTATACTTAATTAATATTAAAAGTTAATAAAAAACAATATGTAAAAAAAACTTGAATTTCTTTTTTAAATAGTTCATTTAACTTGTTTTATGTATATATAGTATTTAGCTCACATTAATTTTTATAATATTTTAAATTTGATTAGTGTGGAAACATATGCTTACATAAATCTTATGGATGGATGATAAAAATGTTAAAAAATTACACTTATAATGTAGAGTTTATATTATATTTATACATTTATAGTTTATAGTGTAGAATTCATTATTATATTTAAATGAAAAATATATATATTTTTTAAATGTGATATTTAAAAAAAAAAAAAAATCAAATAAGCAAACTTTTTATTTGTATAAGTTGATATATTTCTTATTTTTACTTATAATTTGTTGTATATGTTGATATCTTTCTTATTTTTGTAATGAATCCATCTAAAAGTTAAAAATATATTTTGCTTATTTTAAATCTTATTTATATTTTTTAAATAAGGAATATAAATATTAATATTAATTTTACATGTGATACAAGTCAACATGAATATAATTTCAAGAGTATTTTCAAAGTTGTTAACTTTGTTTGTTTTTTTAGGAAAAGAAAATACAATGTAATCACTCAAATCAAAGAAAATTGTTAGATCATTTTAATTGCAATATATATGTGGTTTTAATTAACAACATTAATATGAAAGCTTCACTCAAATTACTTGGGCATTTCATTTGTCCATTTTAACTTTCTTTTTTCCATTTTGCAATAAAGGCTTGTGGTTTTGACTAATTGTGTAGATGTCCATGACGATCAGCTTGAAAATCAGCCTCGTTGTTGATATATGATTTCAATTTTATTAATTTAGATGTTTAGTGGTATACATATATACAAAAATGAAGCCACAAAATGTTGGTTTTAGTCGAAATCCACAAGCATAAAGGGGCCTTGGAGAAAAAGAAAGAAAGATAAAAAAAAGGTAAAGATGACCCTAAACCTACTGCTGCAAAGTACTACATAGAGAACCATTATAAAGCTCAAATGAAGAATTTCCATGAGGCGAAAGAGAGGTGGGGTTTCAAAAACATTATTTGTATTTTCATTTCATTTTTATAAATTTCATTATGATGAATCTATTAATTCATTCCAAGAATTGTATTCCTAATTGTCTATGGAAATGTTTACATGTACACTTATCTGTCTCAAGGCCACAAAATGGAAAAATAAGTTTAAATGAAAGGATTATGACAAACATCATCAATTTAAGTTTTTATTTGAGGAATATTGA
>JASDQU010206443.1:1365-16573 GCA_032191745.1 Picea mariana
TGTACTGACTGCCATTTTCTTAACTTAAGTCTTTTCCATTCAATTAAAGCCTTTTCCTTATATCCCAATGGATAGAACTGTTTTCCAAGTGCGAAAATAAAGTCATGCCATGATGGAAAAATCTTACCAACTTGTTGAGTTCGATGTTGCATCTTACTTTTCCACCAGATGAGAGTTGTGCTTCCAAGATGAAGTGATGCCAATCTAATTTTGGTTGCATCATATTTGATTTGTTACACATTACAATATACCTCCATCTGTCAAACCCAATTATCAATTTTCTCAGCATTAACTTCGCTATCATACATAGGAAAAATAAATTTCACATCAAGTTTAAGTAATGGCATACCATGCTTATGTTTATGAGAATATTTTCTTGCACTAGAATTTGAACTTGTACTTGAATAAGAAGATGAATATGGATATGAAGGAGGTGAAGGAGGAGTTTTAGGAGGGTCCTCTCCTTCTTCAATTTTGTATTGCTTTGAATATTCCCCTTGAAAAGGTCTCTTATGTTCCAAGTAATCATCATACAACACTTTTACCATCTCTGACATGGCAAATAAAGTTATTTGAAACTCTCTTTCATTTTGAGAAAGACCTTCTTTCGATGTCATATTATCACTTTGATATGTCATATTTCTTGATCTAATCTATGGATCTCCTTCTACAAGTTCTCCTTCACTGCAACTTAGCTTTTCCCTGGTAATCATGCAAACTCAAACAAGCAACTATCAACCCGCTCTGATACCACTTGATCCGAAAATGATATTTTAAAGAATATGGTTAAGCTTATGCATGAGTTATTTTAACATTTAGGAATTAAGAGAAGAGGCTTAATTAAATAAAGTTGTAGCCATATAAGAAGTAAAAACAACAAACCAAAACACCAACATTGTTAACAGAGTTCGGCACAAGTTTTCCTACGTCTCTGCACCTTTGTCTCAGTGGGGAAGGCTTCTTATTAATATTCAATGCTTTAAGATTACAAAAAAAGGCTTTCATAACAGCTTCTAAAAAGACCTTTCATATTTACAACATTTGGATAGAAACAAACATCACCATTGGCTGTAAGAGGAAATTCTGAGACTTTTGAGTATAAAGTAAACTATTCTTGGATTGACATCTCGGACTCTGGAGGCACTTTTATGTTCCACTATTCATATGCAGAAACATAATCCATATTCGGAATCCTCTCAAAATTTTGCAAATTATGAGTATAAAGTTGACCTGCTTCTGAATAGTCCCTCGGGGCCTCCCCTCGACACGAATCACAATGCTACGCCCTGTCAGATCCATACAATCTCGATTTGCATGCCAAAAAACTTAACTTTTCTCGATTTTTGTGCCCAACTAAATAATCGAGACTCCGCCAAGTTTAGCGACAGTTGCCAAAATTAGTGCCAGTTAGATAGATTTTGCGAGATTCTGCCAGATTTGGAGGATCTCCGCCAGATTTGGTGGAACCACCAAATTTTCCCTTCCATAAGGTGCCATGTGGTGCCTTCTTATTAGGTCACATGTAACCTCACCATTTTCCTAAGACACGTCACTTCCCACCACATAATCCTATACAGTTATTGTACAGACTGCCACATGTCATTCGTACGTGCTGCCATGTCATCATACGGACTGCCACGTCATCCTTCCGTAGTGCCACATGTCGCATCTGTACCATGGCACGTCAGCCTTCCATACTTCCACATGTCACATCCGTACAGTGCCATGTATCAACATCTGTACAATGCCACATGTCACATCCGTACAATGCCACGTGTCAGCATTAGTACGGTGCCACATGTCACTTTCGTACAATGCCATGTGTCACTTCCATACTTGTCCAACTCAGCTCGAAAACGCAAAAGATGCTTAACACATGTCAACTCCTAGTGCTACCACGTCACCCTACTAATGTTTTCATGATGTAATGATGATGTCAACATTGACTTTGATCTGTTGAATTTGAATTTTTTGCCACTTTGACCTGATCTTCAAATCGCGATAACTTCTGCATACGGTGTCCATTTTCAGAAAAAAAATATAAATGGCTGGAATCGGTTCAACGAGCCCAACGCGATGGCACTAGTTTCATCTGATTTTTAGGCCTTCCTGGATCCATTTTGGATCAAGTATAGTGAAATATAATATCTAGACAAAAGAATCAATTCATGATAGCCCATACATGTTAGCACAATAATATTACAAAACTCGTCTCAAATAGTTGAAGAAGAAAACTATAAAATCATCCTTGCACTCATAAGAAATCACAACAACATAAAGATTCTAGATACTAAGCATATAAATAATTCACATGATCAATACCCAAAAAACTCAAACCCCAAATACCAATGTAGAATAGTCCCACAAGGATTTGCATAGAGTTATGACTTCGAAATTCCTCCTGCTCTTTATTAATTAGAAGTGAAAGTACCATGTTTTGTTACAAAGGGAAAATTTATTCATTCCATTCAACTAGCTCCCTTTTATAAAACAAGAGAGTGACTCTTCAGCTCTCATGACCCTTCGTTTCATTTTTCCACCAATTTATTTTTTACATTTCAAAAATTTGGATGTGGGAGTTACAAATGGAATATGAAGAGACTCCTGGGTGGTTACATTCACCCTATGGAATTTTACAAATGATATTCACTAAAAAACAATCATTGACTCTTATCATTGGCATTATCTTCATTTCATTGGAATTTTTTGGGCATTTCTATCTTTTGTCTATTGAATGAAATGATTCTAGATTATTCTCCTCTGTCTCATCTTTATATTGGCCCCTTTTTGGTCTGATTTCGTTTCCCGTAACTCAAGATACAAATGTTTGAAGACTGCATAGTCCATTTTCCTCCCAAATCCGTGGGTGCCCATTTTCTACATTTTTTAATGTATTTTTCCACCTCTATGGCTTGGATACATATTCCATTGTGTTCCTCTATTTGATACCTTTCCAACGAGGTATCACGGGCCTCATTGTAACACCTCTATCTCTGGATATGGTCGTTTTAAAACTAGTTCTCAACAACTGTTGATTATGCCTGTGGGGAAAAAATGGACCATTGATCTGAAGTTTGGGGGGGTTTCTATGTGCGTGGAGGGGAAAAATCATAGTTTTTGATTTGAAGGGTAAAAGGATATAGGACATCAATGGAGGAGGGTGTCTTCGTCAAATGAGAGAGCTAAAATATCCAAATGCTTGGGAAGAGGAATGTCGATGATGAGAAGGTCATCATCGACGAAGTAGGTTTGGTAAGGAAGGATGTTGAGTCTTAGACTGCCGATGATGATTGAAAAATTGGAAGAAGAATGAGAACCATTGATCTATTATAGGTAGGATCATCTCAACCATACATTACCTTAGGTTCTATTCGAGTGAAAAGGGGAAGATGACGTTGTATGCCAACATGGAAGCCAACATGTCCCTGAGGTACGTGTGTCACCATCTTAGTGGTTGATGAATGAGAGTGGTGCCATAAGGGGTTCGATGCCATTTTGATATTCACTTATGACTTGGACCATTGGATTTGGATGAGTCTATATCCTAGTCTTTCATAGGAGAAAGGAGACGTCCCCAATGACGAGGGAGTTCCATGGTTAATGACAATCATTAATCTTGTGAGAACAATATCTTAGTCGTTCATCGGAGGAAGGTCGTTAGAGTGCTAGAGATTGGGGAGAGAAGGAGCTACGATGATGAAGAGGACACATGCCAACACTTAATGGGATAATCTATGGTGTTTGGTGATGACGTGTATGACCACGTCAGTTTGCATGTCAAGTCGAGGATGGGTCTACGTGTCATATGGGTGATGTGGAATTTTGGGTCATGGTTAAATCGAGTTCAAGGTGACACATCTCATTCAAAATGACAAGTCATGGGTAGGTCCACGCATGAAAAATGTCGACTCCAATGCCACGTGTCAATGGTGTCAACTGATAAAGTAGGCAGGTGTTAACCTTTAGTCATCTTTACGTTGCCAATAGGATCATGGTCATTGATCCAGACTCCCAAGAGCCATTGGATCAACATGGATTATTATTCGTCAAGGAAGAAATGTGAGCAATCAAGAGCCAAGAGTGATGGAGTCCTGATGATGAAAAGGTCATGAGGGTTTCGTTTGTGATAGAGGGACATTGGCATCCAAGTAATAGAGATGAGGGACTCTGACGACGAAAAAGGTATAGGGCGACGCTGTCGGCGACAGGGAAGGAAAATGTGAAGTGGATCGCGGGGAAGTCTGATGACGATGAGGGAGGTGGTAGGTACTGCATCAATGATGTCAACACCCCATTGGATGGTAGAAGATAAATGGAGCCATGTGGATGCCACATGGGTGTGAGGTGGACAAGGTGAGTTTTGGCTTAAGAGGATTTGGGAGGCCATATCTTTTGATTTAGGACTCATATTTAAGTATGGTTACCGATGTTGGAGATCTATCAAATAGAAGAATCAAACTATGAGTTTTATTTAGAGAAAATAATATAAGAAAAGAGAGGGAACTCTCAATAAATAAAGGGAAGGTTAAAAGGGGAACAATATCAAAGGATTCCCCCACATGCATCTCAAGGTTGGAGCAATCGTGAAGAAATGATATCATGCTAACCTGTTCCTACAACCACAGAAAGAGACGAAATCATTTATGTGATTAAAATGAAATTCAACAACACATGAGAAACATAAAATTTCCTTTCCTTTAATAAAAGTTATGAACAAGTACTCAAAGTGAAGAGAATGAGGAGGAGAGTTTTTTCTAAGGTAATCATCTATGATCTGGATTAAATAACTATCATGACAGATTCATGCACCTAATATTTAGCACATAGAAATTATTAGTGACCTCATGATTCAAATCTAAGAGTTGTCCAATATATGAGAGTATAAATATGAAGATGTTAGGCACCACATGCTAGCACGAGTATGTAGACTTTGAATAAGTAACTTGGAAAAAATATCAATAACCCACATCAAACTCATCAAAGATATACGTTGTATCATCGAACCATACCATCACATAAGAGTCATGAAGAAAACCAAAAATATAATATCTTAAGAGGAAATCAACCACTTTAAAAGAAAATCATCAACCAAGATCAAATCCTTAAACTCCCTCGAGGTAGGGAAAGAAATAACATAGGATCCAACAGTAGAGGATTAGGCAATAGGATCGAAATTTTAGTAGGGGACACTTTTCCTTTCGCTTGTAAAATCAAAATTAAAAAGGGGGGTTTGTTGAAGCCACAACACTGAGACTTTCCACTCTTTTTATACCTGAGGTCACATCGAGACACTTGACTCTTCCTCCCTTGATTCATATGCAACCTGCTTCTGCCATAGAAATGAATCTGCCTATGTCCAAGGAGTCGCACCACTCTATGTTGACCCTCCCCGAACTATGCAAATACTGTCATGTTGTGTGCTTCTTCTTCACAATAATATTTGTCACAAGACTTGAAAAACTACTCTAATACCACCTACGATGCCCCAAGAGTCATGTTAGAGTCTACCCTAGGTGTCTCTTAGACATGCGACACTGCGACGGTTCTCACTTGGCATTTTGGATACATCAAGGATACTTCTCCCAGACTATGCCTCTTCACCTAGAGCATGTCCATTCTCTATTATAGGTTATGGACGAGTCACACTCCTACCCCATGCAACTCACTTGTATACTTAGACAATTTGTTAACAATCTTAACACTTAGTCATTCTAGCATAAAATTCAAAAACATGTGAAACACAAGAGACACAGATATAGTGTGGGTGGCACTAGCAGTGCCTAACACCCAAATTGGTTTATTATATCGTGAAACATATTACAATAAAATACAATGTATAGAGGGAACTACTATCCATTTACAAATATGTGCAGAGTATCATGACTTGTCCCATACTACATAATATCCCAGACTTCTTAGATTCTTCCCACTAATATTTATCTGTCGCATCGTCTTGCCTTAGCCTATGGCGCACCCCACCTATGCGCCTACCTTATACAAAACCTTTCCTTTCATCACATGACTCTATGTCTCCATGCCTTCCTTTTTTTTCCTCTTGGTTCACCCACCTTGCATTATTATATGAACTCCAACCATCTCCACCACGAACCATTGCGTCCCTTTTTGGATCGACACACCCTTTTGTTTTGTCGCGTTCGTTTGGACATGTGTGCCCATGAACCTTCATGTCATTTAGGACTAGTGTACTCCATCACCTTGGTGTATGCCCTGTGTCTCATGTTCTTCCTTGAGCCATCCAAATTGACTCATCGTAGGTGTGTCGATGGGGTAAACCGACCTCTCAATGTGACCATGCTGCCAAGGGTAGGCGAGTCTACTTCTTGGGTGCTCCTAGGTTGCCTAGTCCTTGCCCCAATGTAGCCCAAGTCTTCATCCTTCGTTGTAAGACAAGTGAGGTGCGTGTCCCCTTGGGACCACACATCACCATAGTGTTCCCAAGGTTCTCCTAACCATGCCTATAATACAAGTTACGCCCAATTGATTTCATACTCCTTGTGTTTTCTTCCCAACTCACCTCCAATTCTACCCAAGGAGCGTGCGCGCTTGGTGGGTGTCGCAAGAGGATTTACAATATCCACCATATTCTACAAGAAACATTTAATGGTAATAGTATTAATTTAAAGTGTTTAAATTAATCATGCAATCAAGTAAAATGATATATTAATATTAGAAATATTCACTAAATATTAGATTTAAACAACTGTATCACATAATTAAATTAAAACTAAAATTTATGGAAATTTTTTAAAACAATTAACTTCCAAATATTAAAATTTAATTGAATAATAATAAAGGGAGATTAGATGACAGTCGAATGGGGTGGTGACAGGTGGGGCCTATACTGCACATGTGGTAAGTCCGGTCGCCACCTCACAAAATTTTGGTCATTTACAGACATGTGTTGTCTAGATTGGTATGGAAGTATAGGGTTATTACAAAGATGGAAGAATGACACCTCCCTTCCCCTTGAAAAAATTATGAAGGGTTTGGACATGAGGTTAGGTAGAAGGTACAAGAATGGATTCAAGAGTTAGATGATGGATAATTACAACTAAAAACCGTGATTTTCCATGGTGGGAAGTACTCTCAAGCCATACCAAAATGTTAAGGCACCTGATGAGACGAGTGAGTGGGTGACCATGGCACTCGATGGAGCTAGTTGTTATTAGTATATTAGGAAGACTCGTTGGAATTTTTCTCCAGGGGATACGACCTTAGATCCCCATTCAATGTTTATTCATTTCATCGAGGGATCTTAGGGGGTCTCTGCTCTATCATTTAGCCAAATCATTTTACTATGGGTGCTTCCTCTCCCATGTAGTCTTTCAACTTTCCTTTATGCAAGGGATATTTCTAGGGGAATATGTGGATATTGTGGGAGATTTTCATGTCTTTCCTTCCTTGTAGTGGATTTAAAGGTCAAGTATGTTGTGTTGGTTAGACTGTGTATGGATTTAAAGGGTATAGAGGAGAGCATCCCTCCTTGGAGCATCTCATATTTTCTTTACGATGGTCAAAGTGTGGTTTAAGTGGGTAGTTTCGATCATATAGTGTTATTATATTGAATTTATAAGAGAGAATTGGCCTCCTTAGAGCTTCCCCCAGTGGTATCACAGTTATAGTGAAGTCCCAAATGCAAAATTACCTCACCTCAAGGAATATCAATATCTTTCGGAGGCTTTATGTCAGCAAAATAGAGAATTTGGAGACATGAATGAAAAACAAGGAGTTTGCATCTACCACATCCTCATTGAGAATTCTATGGAAGACGAGTGATTTTGACTTTCCTGGTTCCATTAGATGAGGAGCCAAGCGAAAAGAGGCATAGAGAACCTCGACACAAAGAAAGGAGAAGACCAAATCTTAGGGAACATGGGTAGAGCAAGAAACCGATACATATAAGTAGATCTACCTTCAAAGTATCCCTCCTAAATCATAATAATAATTGGAGGATTTCATAAACAAAGCAAGGAAAAGAAGTAAGAAGACCCCAAAGCACATAATTTAGAAGGAATTTCAAGAATGGGTAAAGGATACTAGTTTCACAAGATCCAGAGACACCAAAGTTTTCAGGGAAATGGAATTTTATTGGCTATATAAGACTATTATTTCCCTATCAATGGAATACAAGGAGGATAATTAGGAAGAAGCAATGGACAAAATTAGGAGATTGGAAGCGAAGTTCATCATTCTATGTAGAGTGGACTTTGGGATCAGTTTCAAGGTGACAAACTGGGATCCAGACAAAGAAGAGGAAATGATAGATGTAACAGGAACTTCAGGCTCCGAGGGAACCAACGCAAACTCGATCAACATTGAATATGATGATGCCAAAGGAAAGGCTAAGGAGCATGATATCCTTAGAGAAACAAGTCCAACCGAGCCACCTCAGAACTAAAAAAACAATCAATTATGATATCCTAACGTTCTCTAGTATGTCTTTGTTTTTATAGTCTTAAGAGGCCCTCTATATAGACTTACAAATATAACAGTCTTTCAATGACCTTTTCAGACATAGTATTACTATTGTATGAAAATTGTTAGAGCTCTCGTTTCCTTTTTGGCAGAGCTTAGACAACCAAAATTGTAAAACTTTTGATACAATATTAATACATAAGTAGCTTAGTTTTGAAAAAAAGGAGATTAACTTACATGTAAGCTTTAAATCTTTTTAGATTTACAATGGGTTTAAATTTTATTTTAAAATAATAAAAATGTGGATTTTTTTCCCTAAGAAAATATAGAAATATTATTGAGTAATATTTCTTGGGTGAATGATTCAAGGGATTGAACTAATACTTGGGCTAAAAAATGTGGATTTATTATCTTTTTTCTATTGATAAGTAGTGACTATTTATCCACGTAAAAATAATGAAGCAATAGGGTCACTATTAAGGCCATATTTATGTAGCCCAAGGTGGCATGCAAGCAAAAACCACATTAGGTTTCCAATCTACACACAAAGGGCACAACAAATATATGAAACACACATATATTTTCTAAAACAAAAACAAACACGAAAAGGAAGAATTCATTTCACCCAATCAAATGTATATGATTTAAAATGTCAATTTCATAAATTTGTATGCTTAAGTTGCTCAATGGGTTGTCATCCACTATTAACAACTCTCAGGTTAGTGATTCTTTTCTTCAAATACTAAATATGTGCTTTCTAGTCTTAATCTCTACGAGACCTACAAGTGGTTTAGAAACAAGGAAAAACAAAATAGAACACAATTTATTTATCCTAATTCCTTATGCTTGAATTCTTGTTGTAGAGCTATCCCCTCTTCTCTAATTCTTCCCCTCTTCTTATTCTATTTTATATTTCTATGTTCTCTTCTCAATCTTTGCTAGAACAACCACATTTTTCTACCCAACAATATCTAATGATAGTTCTACCTAGCTTATTTTCGGCTATATTTCCTCTTCAAGAACAACTCTCCTCTTTGAGAGGGATGCTTCCTCTTTCCTTGACTATGGAATTCTACCTAACAACCCACTAGAATTTCCCTCTCCTCTCTATCATTCCTTCTTCACTTATTTTCTTACTTCTCCTCTACTCTTCTTATTTTCCTTTTCATTCTTTGCCCCCTTGCTCCTCCATTTTTCTTCATTCCATATTTTCTTCCTTTTTTCCAAAAAACAAAGTGTGACTTCCTTTTCTTTGTAAGAGAGAGGTCGCTCTTCTATCCAAAACTGTCATATAAAATTAAGAACCCCCCTAATAATACCCAATGACATTCCATAAAGAAAAAAGGTCTCAATTTATTGGCAAAGGCCACATGATATCATTTCAAACCTTCGACCAAACAAATTAAAGGATACAAGGATCGACCCAACCACCTTCATGTGGGATTTGGTCTCGAACCCCATCAACAATATAAATTCATTGAAAAAAGGCCCAAGGAAAGTGTGTGTCATTGGATGAGAGATGGAGGATCCAATGACCTGGAAGGCCTCACAAAAAAAATGGAGTGGTAGACCCAAAGGTTTCCAAAAGTATGAGGGGTAGTAGTCATTTGATGGGAATGAGATCAAGTAACTCAAACTTCATAGACAGATCAACCTTATTTCATCACAATTTTCACATGATGAGAGTCAATGGGATGGATTTGGTTTAATTCCCCTACATTAGAATATCCACATAACAAAAGTGAGCTCTTACTGTCAAGACTGGTAGAATAATCACATGTAGGTTGAAAAATTCATTCTAGCTCTACTTCCCTCAATGCACATGCCTTTTGAAATTTCAACATCCTCATAGACAAATTTGTGCCTCTTTCACTTCTTCCTTTGACTCCACACCTTGAACCACTCTTGGTTATACACTTTTCCTCTGGATATTTTCCCATGGCTCATCAATCCTTTCTTCACTATAACACTATTTATCAAGGAGTGAGATAACTCCATTTCAAACTCAGAACAATCCATTATGCCTATTATTTTTTCACTCACAATTATAAGTGTAATGTATTCTTTTTCTTGGCCCACTAACATATCAAGCACCATTTCCTTTTGATGTTGTATGAAAACAATACGGTCTCTCATATTTTTCTCTTCATATCTCTTATTGACATAATTCTCGTCAATGATCTTGTTCTACTTCACGATCTACTAGTGGCATCCTTCTTCCTTGGTGCTCCAATTCACATGAACCACTCCAATGTGCTACTTTCCTAGCCTTCCTTGCTTACTTGTAGTTACATTGTTTTATTTCATCGCATCTTTCTATTCAAGTGTGAAGTTAGTTACGTGCACAACTATATTCAATTGCATGTTGGATGTGATATCTTCTTCCTTGTCATTTTCTTCCGGCATGCAAATATGGAAATTTGAAACTGCCTGCAAATCAACTACAATCTCCCTTTTGCAAGCATGTTGTAATTTCCTCTAAATCATCATCATTATATTATTCTATAATGTAGTTAATGACATGATCATCATCCTATTCAACTACCTCTACATTAGCATAAGGGCCTTTTTCTACTTTTTCTAATTTTAAGTTCAACTTGTTTCATCATCCTTACTTTCCTCTATTATCATGTTTCTTAACATCCTTAGGACTTCCTCGTGGTTCCCTTCATTTTAATATCTTACAACTTACATGTTTCTTTTTTATCCATGTACACAAGAAAATAAATGTTCAAATAATAAATGGTCAAATAATACAAGGTCTCTCTCTAGATCCTCCTCTTCATCTTCTACAACCTTGACTACCACATATGGAACTCCTAAGTTCACCTTATACTCATATGCTTCTATTGTTTCTATTGCATCATCATCACCACCATGTCCATCATCCTTATTGATATTCATCTTAGTCATATGATCTCCTTAGATGTAGGAGTCTTTTCCTTCACAATGAAAATTGAGAACGCCATGTTATTCATGTAAGCCCTTTGTATCCATATCCCTCAAGGCTATTTTATATTAAATTACTTTACTAAATTCTCTACTATAGTAGGTTTATCATCCTCATCTTTTGCAACATTATCCATTGTTGTGGGGTCTTCAATCATTATTGTTATACCCTTTTTAACATTTTCTTCTTTGAATGTGCCTTCAAATAATACAAAGTTTCCATGGATACTTATCTTGACCTTCATTTCATATTCTAAAAACTCCCCATGTATTATAATATCTTCCTCTCTTACAACACTTTCATAGTTGTCCTCTCCTTCAAAGAATTTTTCAAATGCTATAGCTCGGTGTCATTGTTGTCCTCTTCTTCACTTGTAGAAAAATTAGGGTTGATTATTCCTTACTTTACACCTACACATTTATAAACATGAAATGTGTTAATTAAATCCACTTCCCTCATGGTAATTTCATATAGGGACGCACCATCCTTAGATTCAAAATGACGACTTTTGCATCTTCATCATATTGCAATTCTAGCAGACATTCAAAGACCTATTCCTAATCATTTTCTCTCATCTCCATTGCTTGAATATTTTACTTCACCTCCTTTGCATCAAATTTTTCTTCAATATTGATATGTAAACTTCCATGGATAGTCCATTAAAACAATTCACCTAAATAGATCTTAAACAATTTTGAAATATTACATTTTTTGTAGTTTTCCTTAGATCCGAGATTAGTTAAGTACTACCTTTGCTTGAATTTATAAAAATAATTGAATACGAAAATGAAAGAACATGAAAAAATATACACACCATCCATACAATTGCACACAACATGTATCCTGGGAAACCCAATACGGGAGAAAACCCAACTAGAAGGTTAGGCCTATGCTCCGCTCTCTTTTCTTCAGTTATGGAAAGAAAATACAAAGAAAAATGAACTCACAATGGAGTTTCTTTTGACACTTTGGCCTAAACAACTGGCACACAATATCCTACCTCCTCCATTATGATCTCAAAATACCACTCCTTGGATGCTCTTCTCAACTATGGAACAAGTACAATACAAAAGGATGGAACCCTTTCTCCTCCTAGTGGAAAAGTATTTAACATAGCCCGATAACCATCTAGGGTTAGGGTTTTGACTTCCTCAACCCTTAATTAGTGATTAGGTTTGGACCTTCTATAATATTCTTGAAAGTACACATGTGTCTATCCCCATATGTGTGAGTAATGGGGGCTAACACGTCATCCACTCATACCATGGTGGTCAACAAGGTAGGTCGACTTGCGGGAGGCAAGAATTTTGCATACAAACTCTGATTGAGGTGTTTTATGCATTAATGGAAATGAATAGTAGTATACAACACCATTAATGGTGTGTACATAGGGTTTGAGCACTGTAACCCCCCAAAATTTCATTTAATTACTCAAAATGGCTCCAGAAGGTTTTGGACCCCGATTTTCCAAACTGGGACCTGCCACTAAAATGGCCCTACAAGTTGATTCCTCCAATTATTTCCACCCAAAAAGTAAAAAGATAGATGAAAAATTATATGATGATCCAATCCGGATCATACCTCCCCATTTAGGGAGGATTTTGGTCCCCAAAATATTTACTGAATGAGGTGAGGAAATTTTTCCTCTACCTTCTCCCTGGAGTACCATTTTTCTTTTCCTATAAATTTTCCTTTCAAATCAATATAACAAAGGTCATGCTACCCCTGTCTTGTAGTTTTGGACTTCTTTTGCAAAATTGTATCTTCTTCTAACTCTACCTGAGCTTTTGGTGCTAAGTCCTCTATGGTAGGTAGAACCTGCACCACCTCCTAATCCAACATGGAAGGCTCATAGAGTTTAAAATTATCCACATTCAGTACTGATTAAATGTGCATGTATGGGGGTAGAGTGAGTCTGTAGGATTTATCTCCCACCTTCTACAATACCTCAAAAGGGCCATACTGCAGAGATTTGATCTTCTTAACATGACCCTGTAGTCTTTCCTTGTTTAGTTGTAACCAAATTTTGTCTTACACTTTGAATGCCTTCTCAGTTCTATGTTAATCATGTCTAGCATTATAGTTTTCACGTGACTTCTTCAATGTCTCCTGTAATTGCAAATGGATCTATCTAATATTTTCAACAAATTTATTGCTCTCAAATCTTCTCCTCTGATGTCTTTCTTCACTCCTCCTTGTTGTCGATATGCAACATCCAAGGGAAAAGGAGACAAATACCCAAAGTAAGTTTTAAAAGGGGACTTACAGTATAAGTGTGGGATGCTCTATTATAAGAGTGCTAAATATAGATAAGGTTTTAACCCCAAGAATTCATATGCTTGTGATTGTAAACCCTCAAAAGATGCACCAAAATCATGTTGACTACTTCTTTATTCCCATTTGTATGTGGATGGAATGTTGTAGATATATTCAACTTTGTGTCCATCTTCTACCAAAGTGTATTCCAAAAGGAACTAATAAATCTAGTATCCCAATCTGAGATGATTCTCCCTGGTATCCCAAAGTGCACCCAAACATGTTCAAACAATATGTTTAAGCCTTTGATGGTCTTTTTACAAGGCATGATAATGCACACCTTATTGAGCTTGTCAACTACCACAAAAATATAGTTGTGTCCCTTCACAGTTGTTGGTAAACCTTCCACAAAATCCATGGAAATTCTTTCCCAAGGTCGAGTGGGTACAGGTAATGGATGGTATAGGCCTTAATTTCTATTAGTGGACTTGCTGATACAACAAAGTATGCATCCTCTAATATATGTCGCTACACATTCTTGCATTATGGGTCAATACACATACCTTTGTAAGTTAGAAATTGTCTTCCCAACACCGAAATGTCTTGAAACCTTGGAGGTGTGAGCCTCTCCAATAATCTACAATATTTCACCTTTAGGAACATAAAGTTTGTAAAGTTTGTAGAGAAATCCATTCTAGAGATGATAATAAGCCTTACAACCCCCCTCTTCTACATGAATTTGGCCACGTAGTTGTTGAAGCACCTCTTTGAAGTCATCATATTTTGTGTATGCCTCTTTGTATGCATCATGGGTAAAAGGATCCATGTGCATAAGACTCCCCAAAGTTGTAATCTTGGATGTGGCTGGCCTTGAAAGCATGTCTTCTAACTTATTAGTGCTAGCCTTGTTATACCTAATGAATAGATGTAATTGTTGCAAAAGCCTCATCCACTTGTAATGTCTAGCTTGTTGAAGCTTTATCTGGGCCTGCAAATACTACAATGGATGGTGATCTGTGTGGATAATGGTTTCCTTTCTCATTAGATAATGCTTCCACTTCTTAACATATTGAACCAAGGCATACAGTTCCTTATCATATGTAGGGTAGTTCAAAAGTCCCCCGTGAAACATATTAGAATGATAACATATTGGATTACCTCTTTGCATCAAAACTTCTCCCATATCATAGCCACTTTGTTTACCTCCACTTCGAAGGGCTTCTGCAAGTTAGGAAATGCAAGAACTAGTGCTTGACTAATATTTTATTTCAGATCGTTGAAAGATTTATGTTGATTCTTTCCCCACTAGAAAATCTCACCACTAGATTTTATGGCGTGGAATGGTGCATCTACCATTGAAAAAGATGCTATGAACTTCCATAGGTATTGTGATACTCCAAAAAAGATTCTAAATTCAGTGACATTAGTAGGAACTATCCATTTTATGATGACCTCCAAAATTGTGGGATGTATATTGAGATCCCCTCCATCGATCACATACCCCAAATACACCAATGATTGTTAAGAAAACTCACATTTATTGAGGTTAGCTAGCAGTTGATATTT
>JASDQU010206443.1:16712-27951 GCA_032191745.1 Picea mariana
CCAAATACATTATAACAAATGAATCTAAATATGGGCACAATACATCATTCATCAGTCTCATAAATGTAGATGGTGCTTTACATAAACCAAATGGCATGAACAACCACTCATACAAACATTTCCTTGTATTGAACATAGTCTTCTAGGTGCATTCTTCTTTGACATGTACCTGGTGGTATCCTTATTTGAGATCCAACTTTGCGAATCACTTGTCATGCTACAACCAAAAAACAAATCATTAATCCTAGATAGAGGGTACTGGTTATTGAGTGTAATATTTTTCAAAGTCCCATCCATCTTGGGTATGATGGTGATAGGTGACCCACAAGGCGAGGTGTTTGGATGAATTATTCACTACTCTAGTAGTTGCTGCAACTATTTCTTCACTTCATTTTCATCCAAAACAAGATGTCTATACAACCCCATATTTGGTAATGGGGAGTCACAAAAAAATGTTTATCATTCTCCACTTCCCTCTTAGGTGGTAGTCCTTTAGGCTCCTAGAAAAATCCTTTGTATGCTTACAAAAAATCCTCCAATTGTTGTTTCTTATTTCTAGTACATCCCTCCAAGGATGCCTCTACTCCTACTAATTCATCACCAGACTGATTCTCTCATAAGAAAAGAAACTTCATACTTATTACTTGAGTTAATCAACTTTTTGGCTTGGTTAGAACTTACCAGTGAGATATTCGATTTACCTTTACATGCATTGATGATGAAATACTTTTGATCTCTAAATGAAGATCACATACCTCATATACATGTAGGGGATTACAAAAAATACACTGCACACGTCAAGGGGTACTACATCTAATTCCACTTCATCAATAAAATATGCACTTATAGAAAATTTTATCTTACATTGTGTCATGAACTTGATCTGTGCACCCTTGTTTATCCACCCCCGTGGATATGGGCTAGGATGATCATGAACCTCCAACCCAATATTGTTGACTAGATCGATTGCTATGAGTTTGGCCTATGAACCAAAATCAAATAGAGTGTCTACCTTTATATTCCTAACCTAGATATTGATATGGAAGAGTTTTTCATCTCCTTCTCTTTATTGTGATGAAGAATACTCAGATTCACCTCCTTCTACACTGAACTGCAGGAAATATTCTCATCCACATATAAGATGCTCTCTACTTTATTTCTTGACCCCATGGCTAGAAGGTTCTTCTTCTTGGCATCCTTCTTGCAGTTCTTAGGGTTTAATCTTGGATGTAGTTTCTAACACTTTTCCTTAGTGTGACCATCGATATTGCAATGGATACAATGGTTACTTGGATCTTTGCACTAATGTGCAGTGGAAGTCATCTTTTTTTCTTTCTCTTTCCACTTCTTCTTCCTCTCCTTGGAAGTGTCTTGGTGCTTTTTTTGCTTGGAACCACTTGGTTGTTGTTTCTTGTGGCCTATATTTTCCAGATACTATTCTTGCATCCAGACCTCATCAACTTTCTTGTGATTGAAGAGAATCACTTACTTTCACAAATGACTGTGTATACCCCCAATATACTTGAGGAGTACATCTAGGTTCTTGGGAGAGATACCCAATATGATAGCCATCTTTCTGAACTCGGTGGAGTGCTTCTGCACACTCTACCCTTACCTTTGCCTAAAGTAATGCCAATAGATCCATTGTTCCTCTACATACCTGATAGGGTAGAATTGAAACTTAATGAGGGTTTTGAAATTCTCGCACTTAGTTACTAACAGATCACCCTCCAGCCTAAGTGTCTCGGTGTGGATTTCCCACTAGGTTAATTCATGGCCCTCTAATTTTAGTTGGGTAAATAAAATATTTCGATCCTCATCTATGTTGTGAACACTAAAACATACCTCTAATTGTTGCAACCAATAATTAAAATTTAATACATCGATGTCACCTTGGTATGTCTTGATCTCCATTTTTTCTTCCATTTTAAATAAATAATAGAACTTGGATGCTCTTTCTTGGGCTCTATCCTCGACTCCTTTTCTAGTTATTCATTATCTCCTGGTTTCCCCTCTGATTTGATCTCTGAGTTAAAGCCTCCAGTCTCCTCGAATGGTATGAACTTGATTGCTAGAGCCACCATGAGGAGGGACATATTGCAAGAGATATCATAGAGTTTCTCTTCCTGGCTCACAACTCTCTCTTCTACTAGATCTCGAGGGTTCTTGTGATTATAATCATTTTCCATGGCTAGGGTCATGCAACTTTATTCTTAAGACAATTCTTGGATCCTACAAATTTCCACAAATACGCCAAAGAAAAATTCTCTGATACCAATATTATTTGTAAATTCCTATTGATATTCCACTAGAACAGTTATCCACAACCAATCTTAAACTATTCTGAAATATTATATTTTTGCAGTTGATTTCCTCAGATCCTAGATTAGTTAATCACTAGATTTGCTTGAATTTATGAAATTAAATAAATATGAAAATGAAAGAACAAGAAAAAATATACACACCATCCACACAATTAAACACAAGATGTATCCTGGGAAACCCAATACGAGAGAAAACCCAGCTAGAAGGTGAGGCCAAAAAGTTGTGTTTTAATGTTTTCCCCAAACTTCACATCTATCATTTCCAAAAAAAAATGCACTTGAAATGACTCATATCTATATATATTAATGATGATTTAAGATATGATATCCATGAAATTTTGCAAGACACATTTAGTTTTAATATCATTAATTTAAAATGTTTAAAAAAATAATGTAATATAATAATAACAATACATTATTACTAGAAATATTACCTAAATGTTAGTTTTAACACTAGTACATATGGGCTCAAAATGCAATGAAATATTTCCATGTTTCTATAATTCGTGGAAAAATGCATTAAAATTTTGGCTTTCTTTTATTTATTTTTTTGTTTGGCCTCGACGTTCATCGATATAGTGACAGATTCAAAAAACCGTCTCTATATCCACGAACCTTCGTCACTATAGTGACACTTGTGCCACACGTGTGAACCAAATGTGCAGTGAAACGGGTATTGAATTTTTTCGGGGTAAACTCGTTTATTTTCGTCGCTATATTGACGAACATTGATCTATAAATACATTTCTTTAAGAAAAATTTTGAAAAATTTGCTATAGTTGGGACAATTTTTCTGGTGATTGTTTGAGTTGTGTTTTTTTTGTCATGTACTAGTTCAACACATCCAATTATCGATCTACATAGCTCAGATTTTAGACTTGCAAGGTTAGTATTTTTAATTTTTCTGTCTCTTTTAATATAAAGCTATGTTAAGAAATTTTAATTTCAAAATTTTTTGACATGAAGTTTTTAACCAATTTTTTTTTTTTTTTAATCTTTTTTTTCGAAATTTAGCATTGCTACGAATATTTCGTGTGATTGAACATCGAAGTATATGAATTTTTAAATTATTGTTTTTTCAATGTTTGAACAAAATTAAAAAAAAAATTAATAATTTTTTCAAAATTTAGCATTGCAACATATATTTCTTGTGATTGCACCTCAAAGTATATGAAATTTTAATTTTAAAATTTTTTCAATGTTTAACATAAATTAATTTTTAAATTATTTAATTGGTTCTTATAGGAAATTACCATGTGAAATAAATATACTATGAATGAAAATGCAATGAGACTTTTTTAGTTTAGAGCGACATTTGAGGCGAAGGGCAATGAAAATTTTTATTTCCCTTGCAATGATTGCAGGGGCTTGGAAACAAGAAGAATTTTAGTAACAACAACTAAAAAACATTGTAGGGAGAAGGGGCACGCTGAAGGGGGTTATGAATATCATCCTTTGGTAAGAAATTATTCAATATATAATGTATTCTTTGTAATAGTGATCATGCCATGTATTTGTCAAATGTTTTATCGTTTTAATGTATGTTCTATACACACTAATTTTAATACATTGTTTGTAAATATAAATACAATTCCCCCAAAATATAGACCTCCAAAGAGTTATTTGCCAAGTAGTAGCATAAGTACTACTTTACATGGTGAGGAACATGGAGATCAGAATATTGAAGATCAAGTTTTTAATGATGATATGGATGGAGATAACGTTATTGATACAAATCAGGAAGATGAGATACATAGATTGATATAAGACACATTTTCTCTAATGGACGAGGACAACCAGGATGATATTCATGATGTTGATCCTCTACTTGAGAAGTCACGACAACCTCTTTACGAAGGCTCAACAACAAATATTCTATCTTCTATATTGTTGTTGGTAAACTTGAAGGTTTTGAATGGTTTATCAAACACCTGTCTCACAAAGATCCTAAGGTATGTAATGTATTATTTATGTCATGCTGACATGTACATAAAGGTTGACTATTTTCCTATATTGTTATTGTTAATTTATTCATAAAATAGGGATGCGATATATATGATTAATATTGTTTACATTACTTATTTTTTTGAATGGTGTATATTGTTAGGTGAATTTCTATTACCGTCATCAAATATTTTACCATGCACATATTGAGAAATATATGTTATTATGAAATAAATTGGAATGGAGTATCAAGATATTGATGCTGTTAGATAATCCAAAATACAAATATCAAAGTTTAATAAGTTAGAATAAAATGATTATTAATTTAAGATATTAAATTAATAATCTATAACATTTGATTAATAAATGGAGACATTTAGAAATAGAGTATTTTTGTAAAAGATATGACTCTAGAAAGGTGTAGTATCTTAGGCTCTAAATTAGGAGTATAGTTAGAAGATTGTTAAGATAACATTTATTGTAAATGGACACTTGTTTATTTAATAAGTGATCCATAACTATAGTTTGCTAGGACATTTAGCTTATATATAGCTCATTGCAAGAGTGTTGAGTTGTTCATGTGTAAACTCTTGCAAATTTTCTTATGTAATTTCTTTTCCTATTTAATAAAAGTGTGTCTGAGGACACTTCTGCCATTATTGTGGTATCAGAGCACCAATAATGCTGCTGAACTGAAGAGGAGATTAGTTGATCAGAGGAAGAGATCCCAACGTTACAGGTCAAAGAAAAAATGTGTGCACACATTCCATCAGATTATTGGGTCAGTTAATTGTTCATTTTTTTAAAAGGAAAATAAATTGTTTTTTAACGGAAAAAAAAAAAAATTCATTTCTGATTTTTTTTGTTTTTGTAATCGGATAGAACACACTAGTGCCCAACACTATGCTAAGTGCATCCTTGACACCCGATTCCCCTTTAAGAAAAATATTTGTCCTATTTTTCCGATTTCTCTCCAGCTGATTTGAAAATCCCGGTTGAAATAACCATTTATGGAAAGTGCTATTGAAATAACCTGTTACAGATATTTGAAAACACAATAGTTTGTTGTGTTTGTGAGGAAATAACCAATGCATCATCAACTACATAAAGGAAATACTGTATTCTGAAAAAGATCATGGATAGCAGAGTCATTTTTCCATAGATGCACCTCTAGGTTCCAATGCATATTCACTCCATTATTGTGATGTTCTCTCAACAATTGGAGTTGTAGTTTTATCGGCCTGAAGTTGACGAAATTTTTTTTTGCACAATTTGTTCCCTTAGTAGCACATACTGTAGTTATCTCCCTCCATTATTTTTGTGCTTCTAGATTATTTCCTTCTGTGCTTCCAGTTCAAAGGATTCAAACCAATGATTATAGTTAGAATGATTTGCAACCATATGAAATTAAATTTAAGAGGGATTCAATCTGTATTTTGAGTTTTCTCTACCCATGAAATTATTTGTGAGGGATTCAATCTGTAGTTTGAGTTTTCTCTCTGCCCATGAAATTAATATGCAAATTTTGTAGTTATCTTCCTCCATTATTGTGTGCCATTATTGTGGTAGCAATCTGGTATCAACTTGTTCTTGCACCATTTGATGAAAAAAAACTATGGCAAGTTGGCATAATTCATACGCGATGAATGGGAGTCACGCGCTGTCATAAATTCCGACAATTCTAGAGTCATTTAAGGTATCCAAAATTACGACCAGTGCATCAAACTAAACCTAGCCTAGCGCCACTCCTTCCAGCCTTTGATCGTTGGCACGAGCAACATGGTATAGCCAGCCTACGATGCTTGAAGAGATGCTTGAAGAGGAAGACGCAATGTTCACAAAATTTGTAATTTGCAATTACAGTTCTGCAATTAGAAATTCGTGTCATGCTTCAACTATCCAAAAAGACTACTCAGAAAAAGCGACGTATTTACCTTATAAAACACACCGGAAGCTAGAAATGCTATCTTTCAGGTCAACATATTTTCCTGGAGCACCCATCTGGATGAGCTAACGCAGGAATAACTAAATCTTTTCGACCAGGGACACTGAGCAGAAATGACAAAGAAATGTGAATCTGGATAATTTTATCACATGGATCCTCAATCCGTCTCGTGTTCAAGATAACTCATTGACTATTGCAATTTTTTATCAGCGTGTGAGTGAGACAATTTGTTTTCAACACTTGTGTGTGATAAAGTCATGGGAATGAAAGAGAACCATTCGTTGTAACTAAATACTAAATACCATCATTTGGTACATAGAGGAGGATCTCATGAGATTCATGCTGCAAAGGAGTTGTCATGTTAAAAAAAATATAAGGATATAGAGCGCCGACGAGATGACATTACGTGGCGAGACATTGCAAACAGATTTCAATAGCATGAGAGTGCTGTCATAAAAATTTTATGCAGTAATTTGTTTTGGGGGGTAACAAACATTTTGTAACTCAAAGTAATTTTAATTTGAGGGGGGGTATTTTTTTTTAAAGCAAGAGTTTTGTCAAGTGTAAAATTTTTGAAAGTTACTTGAAATTTAACTAGAGCCAAGTGCCAAGCTCAGTCATTTTTCTCCTACTTCAACGACTATACGAGGGTCAAGGCCAAGCCCCAATAGATCGTTTTGTGTGATGTGTCTGGTGTGTTGCTCATCTTGATATCTTTTGCTTGATTCTCTTTTTTGGTGCAAATATTCAACGCTACAATGTCGAAGTTAATTAATTTGTTTTCTGACTCCGATAAACTTGAAGGCACAAAATCTTACAAGACATGGAAATGTCTCATTTAAAGTAATCTCATTTACAATGAACTTTGGCATGATATATGTAATGAAGATACTAAGCCAACTAAGCCTACAGATGCAACTACATTAGCAAAATGGGAAGTTAAAAATGCAAAAGCATTATAACTCATTAAATCTTCAGTTAATGATGAGATGTATGTTCACATTGAAAATTCTACTGATGCATGGTCTTCTTTGAAAGTTTTTAAAGATTTATTTGATACTCAGCCTGAATCAAAGAAAGTTGATCTTCAATTAAAGTTGCTCCAACAGAAATTGACTGAAGGAGGTGATGTACATGAATATATTTCCAGACTTAAGAACATTAAGCAGGAAATATTAAATGTTGGTTTTCAAGCAGTAGATGATATTTTCATGACCACAATTCTAATTGTTGGATTGCCTTCTTCATATACACATTTTTTGGAAACTATACAAGTAACTGGAAAGTTAGACAAACTTACGTTTGATTAACTAAGTGAAATGTTATCTCAACACAATAAAACTTTTGGAAAGAAAAAAGCAAGTTGGGGAAGATGGTTTTTTTACAGAAGCCAGCACAAGTAAATCTTCAAGTGACAATTCTAGAAGCAAAGGAAGAGGACATTTTGTCCAAAGTCATGGTCGAAGCTAAAGTAGAGAAAACACTTTTCTAGGTAGAGGAAACAATCATGACAGAGGGTATTTTCAAGGCCGAGGAAACAATCAAGGCAGAGGATATTTTCAAGGAAGAAGAAATAGTCAAGGTAGAGGCTATTTTCAAGGCAACAATCAAGGTAGAGGACAAACTCCACACAGAAGTCAAAGCAGAGGAAGAGGACATAATTCAGACAGAGGGAGAGATTTCAGTAAAATTGTTTGTAGAAGATGTAACAAAGTTGGTCATTATGCAGAAGATTGTCAAACTTCCATTGATAAAATTTCCAAGTTTCATCAAAACACAACATAGTTTGCAAATGATCGAAATGATGACGATTCAGAATATGTGTTTACCTCATCTTCATCATTACATATTTCAACTGATTTTCAAAGTGATTATGAAGATGCTTGGATTCTAGATTCAGGAGCATCTCAACTCATGACTTTCAGACGTGATTTTTTTTGGAATTTTCAAGAATGCCAGCTTAATTCTGTCTTTCTTGCAGATAATACCAAACATACTCCTTATGGAAAAGATGTAGTTAAAGTTTATTTACTTGATATTGGAGAACGAATGATTTCAAATGTATGGTATGTACCCACCTTTAAAAAGAATTTGTTGTCTTTAGTCACAATTTGACAAGCAAGACATCAGGTGATTATGGAAGATGGCTTAGTAAAGATTAATTTAGTCAAACAAAATATGAAAACAGTGATGATAGGTTATGAAGATGGAAAATTGTTAAGGATTAAAGGGACAGTTATTCCAAGACATTCAGACTTTGCAGGAATAGTAAGTACAGGTATTTCACCTATACGATTGTGGCATGTGAGATATGGACATCTCAATTTTGAAATTATTTATCAATTGCAAAAACAAGGGATGGTTAAGGGACTTCCCTCTTTCAAAAAGGAAAATTCAAAATATGAAGCATGCATTTATGGAAAACAAAGTCGAGAGAGTTTTTCAACAAGTTCATGGCGTGAAAATCGGTAGTTGCAACTAGTTCATAGTGATGTTTGTGGACCACTAGAAACTTCTTTAGGTGGTTGCAAATATTTTGTACTCTTCATTGATGATTTCAGTAGAGTAACTTGGGTTTACTTCTTGAAGAAAAAGTCAGAAGTATTTGATAAGTTTAATCTATTTCATCAACTTGTTGAAAATGAAGTTAAAGAAAAGATAGGCACTCTCAGGACAAATAATGGAGGGGAATTCACTTCTAATGAATTCAAAACTTATTGCATAGACAATGGGATAACAAGACATCTTACAAATTTCAAAAATCCTCAGCAAAATGGAGTTGTAGAAAGAATGAATCACACCCTGTTAGGAATGGAAAGATCCATGTTAAGCTTTAAAAGGTTAAGTTCTACATATTGGGCAGAAGCAATCCATACAACTATCTACTTAAGGAACATATCTCCAACTGCTTCTTTGGATGGAATCACACCTTATGAAGCATGGTTTGGTTTCAAACCTCGAGTTAAACATATTAGAGTTTTTGGATCAGTATGTTATGCCTTAGTTCCGGAAGAAAAACGAACTAAGCTTGCCTCAAGAAGCTTGAAATGCACAATGATTGGGTATTATGATGAGAAGAAAGGGTATCAACTTTTGTCCAATGGAAAATTTATTTTGAGTAGGGATGTAGTTTTTGATGAAACTAAAAGTAAGAGTGCTAAAGAAATAGAAAGTATTCTTCAAAAGTTGGAAACTAAAGGCAATCAAAGAAAAGGTAAAATGCAAAGTCAACCAAATTCCCCTAATTGGAATGAACTTGATTTTCCTTCATTTGAAGATGATACATCAAGTCCATTTACATCGAAAACATCATCTGGGTCTTCCAGCAGTTCATCAGACTCTCCTAGCAATGATAGTTCATCTGACAATTATTCTCCACCTCCAACATCTTCAACTGATCGAAAAACATCAGTTTACATTAATCCAATTTACAATAATGGAAATTCAGATCCCCAAACAAGTGAACATCAACTACTAAAATGGGCAATTCAACTTTTGAAAGATGTAAGGCCTGATGAGTAGCATAAAACAGGAACAAGGGGATCACACAAATTTGAAGGAAATTTTTCCTTAGTAGCAAATGATTTTACTGAACCTTCCACATAAAAAGAAGCGGTAAAACATAAAGAATGGAAACAGGCTATGGTTGAAGAGTATCAAGCACTAATTGATAACAACACTTGGAAACTTGTTGATTGTCCTACAAGTGTTAAACCCATCGGATGCAAATGGGTTTACAGAATTAAATACAACCAACATGGAGAAATTGACAAGTATAAAGCACGACTTGTGGAAAAAGGTTTTGCGTAGCAGGAAGACATTGATTATGAGGAAACTTTTCCTCCTACAGCTAAATGGAATACCATCCGATTAACACTTGCATTGGCTGCTCAAAAAGGTTGGAAAGTTCATCAAATGGATGTAAAAAGTCCTTTTCTCAATGGAGACTTACAGGAATATTTCTATATGCAACAACCACCAGGTTTTGAAATTGCAGGGCAGGAACATAAAGTCTACAAATTAATTAAGGCTTTATATGGGTTAAAGCAAGCTCCCCGAGCTTGGTATACCAAAATGGACGAATACCTTAAGAAGGTTGGTTTTCACCAAAGTGAATCTGATGATGTTGGTTGTGGAGCCTGATTATGTTCCTGATTCAGAGGTCCTTTCTTTCAGCCATGTTTATACCCCATGAAGACTTTACACCCCAGAAGTATGTACACTCTTCCACGTGGGGGAGTGCAGAGGGGGGCTACCCCCTCTGCGGGGTTCGGGGGAGAAGCCCCCGAAGGAAAAATTGACTTGTAAATGTATATTGTAATTTCATTGTAAATATGGACCGTTCATTATAAGGTCGTAGATCTAACGGTAGAAATTATGTTAGGGTATTTTTCCCTAGAAGGCAACCCTCTGTTATGAGGGAAATTTATTGCGGCTATGCATTATGGTGAGTATTGTATTCTGAGAGAGGATACTGTGAGAGAAAGAAGAGGATGTTATAGCGGGTTTTTTTGTAGGTTGTATCCCTTCATTTGATAGATAATAATAAAGGAAGGACCTGGAAATTTCTCTGGTGGACATAGCCCACACTGGGTGAACCACGTAAATTTGTGTCTCTATTGTATTGTGTATCTTTTGTGTTTTGTTTCCGCATTTGTTTTATTTTATTACTCCGCGTTTCTATTTTTCTAACAACTGGTATCAGAGTGAAAGGTAACTCATAGGAAAAGAGGGTTCCTAGTTCGAGTGGGAGCAATGTCGGAAGATGGAAAGTTTAGGGTCGAGAAATTTAACCGCCAAAACTACCAATTATGGAAGATGCAGATAGAAGATTATTTATATTAGAAGGATCTATTCCTACCATTGGGCCGAGTAGAAAAGAAGCCGATGGCCATGAAGGACGAAGAATGGGAGATTCTTGATAGAAAGGCTCTAGGAACAATATGGCTGAGCTTGGCAGTGTTGGTGGCTTTCAATATTTCGAAAGAAAAGACAATGAAGGATCTGATGGATGCATTGGCTAAAC
>JASDQU010206444.1:0-19294 GCA_032191745.1 Picea mariana
AACATGGATGGTATGGAAACTAAGATAGATTTAAATATTTTACCATTAGGATCTTATGATCTGCTCATAGGCATGGATTGGTTGGAGAAACATTCAACTCTTGTAAACTATCGTGACAAGACTTTTAACTATATAGATGATTTTGGCAATAACATAACAGTGAAAGGAATACCGCAAGGAATGTCGATAAAGAAAATCTTTCCTTTACAATTAAAAATGAATACAAGGAAAGGCTGTGAGATTTGTTATGTGCATATATCAAAAAATAATGAAGAAATAAATGAAAATTTATTAACCAAGGATCCAATATTGAAAGAGTTCCAATATGTGTTTCCAAATGAAATTCCAGGATTACCTCCTAGATGAGAAATAGACTTTACCATAGACTTAGTACCCAGATCTGAACCGGTGTATAAGGCTCCTTACTGAATGAGTACTCTAGAATTGACAGAACTTAAGATGCAACTTAAAGAAGTATTGGATAAGCATTATATCAGACCTAGTGTGTCTCTATGGGGAGCACTTTTGTTTGTCAAAAAGAAAGATGGAACCTTACAATTGTGTATTGATTACAAGAAACTTAACAAGATGATCATTAAAAACAAGTATTATTTGCCTCACATTGATGACTTGTTTGATCAAGTCGGAGGAGTTAAGGTTTTCTCTAAGATAGATCTACGGTTAGGATATCATCAGGTTAGAGTTAAAGAGGAGGACATACATAAAACTATGTTCCAAACTAGATATGGACACTGAATTTGTAGTAGCACATTTTGGTTTAACAAATGCACCTGCTACATTTATGTGTTTAATGAATAGTGTGTTGAGAAAATACTTAGACAAGTTTGTAACATAGATGATATACTAATCTATTCAAAAACCAAAGAGGAACATGAAGAACACCTAAGAATGGTCCTAAAGACCCTTAGAGAGCACCAACTTTATGCAAAGTTCAGTAAATGTGAATTTTACCAAGACAAGGTACAATATTTCAGACATGTAATCTTTGGTGAAGGGATCTCAGTTGACCCAGAAAAGATTAAGGCCATCTTAGATTCGTTGGTTCCTAAGGATGTGTCAGATGTCTGATCTTTTATGGGCATCATAGGTTATTACCGTAGGTTCATAGAAGGGTTTCCCAAACTTTTCTATCCAATATATTCATTGCAAAAGAAAGGAATAAGATTTAAATGGACAGAAAAATGTCAAGAGAGCTTTGAAAAGCTAAAACAATTATTAACAACGACACTTGTCTTGTAAATAAAAGACTTGCATAAAGATTTTGTGGTTTGTACTGATGCCTAAAAAAAAGGGTTAGGAGGAGTGTTCTTATAGGATGATCATGTGATTGCTTATGAATCATGGAAACTTAAAACTCACGAAAATTACTATGCAACGCATGATTTGGAATTAACCTCTATTGTGTATGCTTTAAAAATTTGGTGGCACTACTTGTTGGGTAGGAGATTTTTGTTGAAAACATATAATATCGGCCTTAAATATTTTTTCAATCAACAAAACTTTTATGCAAGACATGCAATATTTTTATCTTTCCTAAGTGAGTATGATTTTGAGATAAAACACATTAAATGAAAAGAAAAGAAAATAGTAGATGCACTCAACATAAAACTAAATGCAATTTTCAGCAGTATCTTTCAAACTTATTTAAAACACAGAATTAAATCAAGAGCAGAAAACAATGAAAGGTATAAGAAATCACAGGAAAAATTACATAAATAATGAATCGATTGAAGAAGAATCAAAATTCAGATGCAATTAGGATGATTTAGTGCATTATAAAGACAAAATTTATGTTCCAAATAACACAGATTTGAAGAATTTAGTACTGGTTGAAGTACATTATAAACCTTATCCATGTCACCCAGGGTACCAAAAGACTATAACAACTTTGAAAAAAGAGTATTTCTGGACTGGAATGAAAACTAAAGTGGCTTAATATATTGCTAGGTGTCTTGAGTTCCAACAAGTACAAGCTTAGCACCGCCACCCAGCTGGATTATTGCAGCCAATATCCATTCTTGAGTGGAAATGGGAAGTAATTAACATGGATTTTATTATAGGACTACCTAAAACCAAGAAACACAATGATTATATTATGGTAGTAGTAGACAAACTTACTAAAGTTGCACACTTTATTCCAGTGAAATCAACTCACAAGGAGATAAACATTACGAAAAATTTCATGAAGGAAATATTTAGGATGCATGGTATACCCAAGACTATAATTTCAGACAAGGACACAAAATTCACCTCGAATTTCTGGAAGGCTTTGTTCAATGGTTTAGACACTAAGTTGAATTTTAGTACCATATATAATCCTCAAACTGATGGTCACACCGAAAGGACTAACTAAATTGTAGAAGATATGTTGTGGATATATGTGATGGCCTATCCCACAAAGTGGGAAGAGTACCTTATTTTGGTTGAGTTTTCATATAATAATGGTTATCATACCTCCTTAAAGATGAGTCCCATTGAGGTGATGTACGACATAAAATGTTGAACACCTGTTAGTTGGGATAACCCAATTGACAAGATTATTTTTTGCCCAGATATGCTAAAATAAAAGGAAACAATTATCCAAAAATAAAAAACAGAACTTGAAAATTGCATAGGACAAACAAAAGAGCTTTGCATATTTGAAAAGGACACATGCATAATTTAATATAGGGGGTCATGTTTATCTTAAAGCTAGACCCAGAAACAGTGCATTGAAATTGAGAAAAAGTACCAAGTTGGCACCACGATATTGTGAGCCATTTCAAGTGTTAGCTAGAGTGGGGCCAATGGCCTATTAGCTTGCACTTCTAGCCAATTTAAAAGTTCACAATGTATTTCATGTTTTGTTATTAAACAAGTATGTACATGATGTAACTCATGTTGTAAATTTGGATGTGATTCAGGTGGAACATGAAGGCGAGTTTCAAGTGGAACCACTATGTATTCTCAATAGAAAGGAAAGTATGTTGTGGAACCGAGCTGTCGCTCAGGTTAAAGTGCAGTGGAGGAACTTTAGTCTCGAGGAGGCTACTTGGGAAATGGAGAAATCCATGAGAAAGGCATATCCATTCATTTTCCAGAGATGATATGCTTATATTGGAGAGGATGTAATGTCCCTTAGTTTAGAAACATTTGAACATTTTAATTTTTGATAGTTTATGATGTGGAAGCATAAGAAAAGATTTGTGTGAAATTATATCATCATATATATTGATGATGAATATTTTTGTAATTTTTATTTTTAATTTATTTTAATTAAAAAGAAACAAAGTTATTAGAGAATCCAGTTACAAAGTGTAAATCATTGTTGCATGGGTGATTGAAAAGGATAAAAACCACCAGAGTAAATTATTGTCCATGGGACAAGTGGAACCTTACTCCAAAAGGTGTGGGATGTGAGGGAACAATCTAGCACAAATTTAGGCCAAGAATATTCCCTAGGGTTCGGGATGACACCAGCTTGAAAAAATACCTAGGAAAACCATTTTATACAAGTATGTTATGAGGTGGGACGTTGTTGAGTACTTGTGAGAAAATTGAGTTTGATGGTTCTGAGAAAGAATCAAAGTTTGAGATATCTGGAGAAGGTTACACCATTTTTAGTCCCTGGGGAATAATGATTTAGGCTCAGGGGTGACAAGAACAAGTAATCTTGGTTTTTCATGTCTATGGTTGGGAGGAAGACTCATATATGTTTCTTTAATTTATTTATCTCTATTCTGGTTATGATTTATCACATGGTAGTAGGAAATGAATGTATAATCTGCATTGTTTTTTACAGTAGATAATTTTTCAGAAATTCATGGTTTATATATATATATGAATGAATACTGTGTTATTTTATCACTAAATTAATGGTAGTAGCATACACTTAAAAGCCAGTGAAATGTTTCTATTATGAAAAGAACAATGTTTAAAATGATCACAATGAGAAGTACAAGAAAACATAGAAGAACATGTAGGTTATTATAGTTGTAAATAACCTATTATCTTAACAATAAGCAAGAAATAATACTTATATCTCATTTATGTCTTAATTGTTTAAAATAAGAAAATACCCTAAGAATTCTTGAATAGAAACACAAGAATGTAATTTATACACAGTGCATATATTGCAGACTAAAGTCTATCTATGAAACTATGTTGTGAAAGGGTTTTATTTCTAAATGACTTGTTCAATGTGTGTGTGTGTGTGTGTGTGTGTGTGTGTGTGTGTGTGTGCGCGCGTGCTTCTTGAACATTATGGGGAACACCAAGTAAAATAAATAATACTTGTTAACCTAAACAAAGTTAAAACCCAGTTGAGAGTTGCAGAATATACAACTACACTCTATATCAACCATATTGCAAGACAAGTTATATATATAGATAAAGAACAATACATTTTTTTTAATAGAAGGACCACAACGCCATTGACCATGATGATCTGGACGAAAACAATACCCGAAAATAAAACCCTAAACCAAATATTTAAACATCGACCAACGAATAACAGGGGCGAACTATACTATATGTTAAGAAAAATAATGAGTCCGTGAAACCATCGATGATGGAGACTTAGCCTTTGATAAATATGTTGGAAAACTGAGAGGGGGGGGGGGTGAATCAGTTGTTACCGAGCTTAAACAATTATGATTATTTTAAACTCTTTACAGAGCACTAAATGACAATCACAATAATGCAAGGAAGTAAGCAATAGAATATTCAGCATCATTCACACATATGAAATATACAAAGACAGATATTTCCTGAGGAAACCCATAAAGGGTAAAAACCTCTTCTTATTTATATGATAAGTAATCTTTACATTCTGTACATTATCATACTTATGAGCACCAACTCATAATGAGGCTACAACCTCTATTTTTCAAGCTGCAACTTGCTGAGAGCACCAACTCTTTGTTTTCTCTAGCACCTACTAGAAGGAAGCACCAACTCCCTGGTTTCTCTAGAACCCACTAGAAGGAAGCACCAACTCCCTAAGTGTTCCAACACCAACTAGATGGAACCACCAACTTCCAGTCACACACGCACCAACCTGTATAACAGAGAACAACGGTTCTCCCTTGCACCACCCTGCCACCCTGGTTTCTCTAGCTGCAACCAGATGGAAGCTACAACTCCCTGTGTTCAAGCACCCACTTGAACCTCCGAGGAAAACAATCCTCCCTAGAACCTCCCTACTACCCTGAAATATAAAGTTTGCTCTATATAAGTTTATCATAGTGATACAATATTTATCATTGCTTACTAGGCTTATCACTGTTCTGCTCTGCTGCTCTGCTCTCCTGTATCAATGTCTCTCTGTCTGCATCTTCTTGCGATTTCTGATCTTCTGTTTTTCTCTACTAGAGCACCTCAGCCTTCCTTTAGTGTCTCACTGTCTTGTTGCACACATGCCTTGCGCTTTCTGTGCTTCTGCCTTTTATGCTCTGTACACCATGTCCATTCAATGCACCATTCCTCTTCTCTGTATTTCAGTTGTTGCACACTCCTCCTTCTACACTCCTGAATCCCTCTCCACAACAACAACCATCTCTTCTTTCTTCTGCCTTTTTATAGTCTCTGTGCACCTTGTGCATCCCATGTGCGCAATGCCTCTGCATGCTCTTCATGTCAAGTGCTCTGCCTGTTCATCATTTAAACTCTTCAGCTTCTCTGGATGTTAAACCCATGTGTCCATCATCACTGGGTCTTATGCTGAGATTCCTTAGCCTCTCCAACAGTCGAGACTCTTTGTCTTCTCTGTCACAGTCAAGCTCATCCTCTCTGTTGCAGTTACAGGCTTCAACGCTCATCCATCTGTCAATTGCCTCTATAAACAGTCTTCATTCCATTGGTAGATTCCTTGAGACTCTTCAGCTCCTCTGGCAATCACACAAAAGTCTCTTCGAGTCCTCTGGCAGAAACCATCAGTGGTTTCTAGCAGTTACACTATGAACCTCCAAGGACCGCTTCAACAACTAAATTGCCATTGATCGATTAACTGTGAAGAGCAACAACAACCCTTCGATCATATTCCTGAATAACCTGCACCGTTGGATCATAAATGATGGGTCTCACACTTATTTCACCATTTCACAATTCAGCCTTTCGACATCCCTGTGGTGAGGCATCTCGACTCTCCATGTCCCAAACTTTGAAATGAAGCTTGTCTCTTCGAGTTCTTCTCTACAGCTCTTCGATGATGCGACCACTGGCGGTGACCATAGCCTTATTCGAAAACGCATTTCGGCGTTTCGTCATTTTGACATTCCTATTGCAAAGTGTTTTGACTCTCCATCTCCCGGTATTCGAAATCTACACAAAAAGGTGTTTTAGCATTTCGCATTTTGCGACTTCGGGACTCCTGTGATGAAGAGTCTCGACTCTTGACTCCTCCAACTCCCGATATCCAAAACTACGGTTGATGTACCTATTTCGAGATTTTCGGCGTTTTGTATTTCGACACTTCAGGACTCTTGTGTTGAAGAGTCTCGACTCTTGACTCCTCCAACTCCCAGTTTCCAAAACCAACACCAAAAGGTGTTTTTCACATTTTGGCATTTTGGCATTTCGACATTCCTTGTGATGAAGTGCTTTGACGCTCCATCTCCCGGTATCTGAAATCTACACAAAAAGGTGTTTTGGCGTTTCTCATTTCGCGACTTCGGGACTCCTGTGATGAAGAGCCTCGACTCTTGACTCCTCCAACTCTCGGTATCCGAAACTTCGGTTGATGTGCATGTTTCTGGATTTTTGATGTTTCACATTTTGACACTTTGGGACTCCTGTGTTGAAGAGTCTGGACTCTTCCAAATCCCGGTATCTGAAACTATCCTCTTGCTTTCGGGATTTCAGTGTTTCGCATTTCGCGATTCTGGGACTCTTGATGATGAAGAGTCTCGACTCTTCCAACTCCCAGTATCCAAAATTGTCCTCTTGCCTTCGGAATTTCGTAACCCCGCTTCACCTTTCTCTTTAAAGAACATGCAGGTTCTCTTGGATCCAATGCCGGTCGGACCTCGGGCTCAGATCTGACGTTCATTGAGAATTCTCAATGGGATCCAAAGATCACTGTCGCTTCTCCTCCCAGGCTTACACATCCTCCTAACTTGGAATAATTTCTAAGTGTCAAAGTCCTCGACCTTTGATCTGTATAAGATCCTGAGTACACTATCTCTCTTGAGATTTGGCAATGAGTTAACCTCGTCCCTGGTGCACACCTACGCACTGCATGTGACTCTGTGCTAATCCTACTGAGCTTACGTTGCCCCTGTTTTTCCATCGTTGCATACTCTGATCTTGCCATCAATGACAAGCACACCTGCCTATAAACATGCCAACAAAATACTGAAACAATTCTTTTTAAACCTGCTTGCAAAATTAAGATAACTATATTGTTGACCATAAGTGAATAGTTCAGGGTTTTTGAAATACCAAATAAGCTTATCTCCTCAATAGGTTAAAATGAACTCATAGGCACGGAGATAAACACAATACTACCTAATATATATAACACAATAAGATGAAAATTCCTACATATTGTTACCAAATCGATAGCTTGGTGTTGTCCCCTTCATAATAACCATTACCAAACAAAAATTTCACATGGGTAACCACCAGTTACGAGCCACAATACCTGGTCATTTTGATTGCTAAGAGAGTAGGCTAGGCACTCTAAATGGATGTTATCAACCAACCTATAAATGAAATATATATAAGGTTTTTAATAATTATGAGTAGAATATTAAAGCACGAGGACAAACTCAAACCCTAGAAACCCATTATACCAATAACTTTTACCTCTGCATGTAGGCAGATAATGATTATATGTATCGGTTCATAGCAGGCCATTTTCCAAAATTTGTAAACACCTATGATTAAAAACATAAAAATAATTTATTCATATTGGAAACCAAAATGTAATAATGCAAAAAGAAATTGTAGTCGGTGAGGTATAAACGATGCTCACTTACCTCTGCTAGTCGACCTTTCAATAGCGAACATGGTTTGAGGATACGCCATGATACTATCCAAATAGTTGTGAAGTTTGTGATATGACAACAACATAGAGTTAAACTAAATAATGTTGGGATTAATAAATAAAAATAAAAATCTATAATAACCATTGAAGCGTTGAAAGGAAAATAAATTACCTTGCCATGGACATGTTCCATCTTGAACGTGAAGCGTTCTGTGTTTGTGAAGAAAACAAGTAAATGAACCCTCGCCTGAATAGAGAGAACAAAGCCTTTGGCTCCATCTACAAACCCTCTAACCTGATACAATGAACAATGGATAGGGATTAGTCTCAGGTTCCTATGCATGTACAAAAAGTTGGATGGTACTATCAATTGAGGTGACTGGGGATTAATGGCGTGAATCTTGACCACCATCACACTAGACGTTAACTCTTACTTGCATTAATGTCAACCCAAAATAAGTTGCAGTTAAGTTATGAGTTATCTTAACTATATTATGGATTATTTAATAGATAGGTACGATGAGATACATGTGGTATTTCAAGCCATGCGTAGTAACATTAAAGTCATGAGTCATGAGTCAGAAGTGAAATGTATATGAGGTTTATTCATATTGTAGAGTTATGTAGAGTGTTCATACTATTTGGGATATGGACTTGATCCTCTTAGTGTTCTAAGTTATGGTAATATAATTTGTATGAGAATGTTTATACATGAATAATATTAAGATTAATCACCAACATTTAAAGTATTGAGTGAGTATATAGAGTCAATTGGTGATAAAGAAGTGTGTACATATATGTATTGTGGGAATTCTTCCACTTAAGGCGATTTAGTCCAACCTTTGAATAATAAACATAAGTACATAAATAGTAGCTTTAACCAAGGTATTATGTGAATATATGAAGAGATTAATCTAAGTTTAATGAAACAAGTTATAACGATTTCATTACTAAGGATAATAGCATTTTTATACCTGTGAAGAGGGCAAGTCTCATTTGTTGATGACGACCAGTGCAAGTACCTTGAATGAGTACCCTATCATGGTAACACAATGACAATTAGATAAAAAGTAGTTAAATAAAATTATATAGGAAATTTGCATTTATAACTATACGAAATTACTCTTTACGATGAAATAAAAAAAAAAAAATGATTTGAAAGGGTTGTTACAACATTACAAAGATCAATGGGTCAGAATTGGCTAGATTCCATAGCTTTATATTATTTGGGAATCAAGGTGAGAAAGATGGAATTTAGAGTAGGAAGAATACCAGAGATGTGTTGTGATTCTGCCACAAGGGTATAGACATCCTCTTTAACAATGGATCAACAGTGATGCAAAAAATCAGTGGTAAATCCATCAGATCCGAGCACTTTTTCGGGGGAGGGCAATTCCATTACAACAGCTTCAACCTCAGATATGGAAATGGGGAAAATGAGTATGGCATTGTTGTCATCAAATAAATGGAAAGGAATGTGCTTGGTAATGGATTGAATGACCACCGATCAATCAAGCTGCAACTTTGAAGGAAGAGAATTAAAGAAAGAGACAAGTTCCTATTCAATATCTTGACGAGAAGAGAGATTGGTACCTTAAGAGTTCTTAAGTTGAGTAATATGTTTGGAGTGGCGCCTTTGGATCATGGATCGATGAAAGAATTTATAATTACACTCCCCTTCTTTTAGCCATTAAATTTTGGATTATTGTCGCCAGAGGACCTCTTCCTAATGGTAGTGCTCATCATGTTGGGAGGATATCTCTTACTTCTATTGGGATAAGTAGTCAGTTTTACCAGAGGTAATGATCTATTGTTGTATGTCATCCATACGTGATTTTGGGGTTCTTTGGGCTTACATTTTTATTCCAAAAACAAATTTGTTCTAGGAACATAGATGTTGTTTATGATTTATGAGCCTTTGTTAGAAGTGATACATAAGTGTTTCCTTGTATGTTGTTACTTCATACCACCATTTTGAGATGTTCTCTTGAAAATCTAGATGAGAGAGCCATAATTTTTCAAATTGAAAGGTCCTCTTAATAGGGGATCCCAGAGCATCCAAGAAGAGGCATATAGGCTAGTGATCAGAGTTCACAGAAGGAAGAATGCTAGTCATGATGGCATGACCTAAGAGCACAAGTGACTCTAAAATCAAAACATGATCTAACCAATAGACAATCTAATGGGATCATCCTTTGCAATTATTTCATGTATGAATTCCATCAAAGGTCTCCATATCTATCATCTTCTAATTTTGAATGAAGGAGATAAAGGTGTCGTTGTTTGGATCCACCCTTGAATCCCACCTCGCTTATCTCTTAGGGAGAATATTAAGTTGAAGTTTCCCCTCAATTTCCAATGGTGGTCGCCTATAACCCTCACCACTTTTCTCAGGTTATTCAAAAAGGCATATTTTCCACCAAAGTATGGGGCCCATAAACATTGGTAACAAATCTAGTTTTAGATGATCTAATTAGTCAAAAATGAGCTGAGAGGATTTTATCAGTGATGAAGAAATTATCTAAAATAATGGTTGTTGGGTTCCATAACATAACTAGGCCATGCAATTTCCCTCGAGCATCAAGGGTCATAGATTGGACATGCTTCCATACTGTTAGCGACAATTCTTGTCTTGGGCTTGAGAGCATCCAGGTCTGCAGGTTGCATGAAGAACGCCCAAGCGTAGCACGTAAAGCCCCATTTCAGGCTAAAAATCAAGTGAGCGGGCGAAATTATGTTGTCAACGGCCCAAATTCATCCATAGGAGCAAATCGACGGTCGACGAGAAATCGCGGTTAGCGGAGTTGCGCCAGGATTAGCACGATGGGTAGTGTCCATATACATTCATGAAGGCTCTCGACCGTCCATCCAAAAGGACATGTGGTGCACGATCATGTCATGTCGGCATTTGGGGATTCGAGGGAGAAAGAGCTCCTTGTCATTTTACATCTCGAAACCCTGAACCCCAAAATGTCGATACGCGCCCTTCAAAGTCGAGCCCAAGGTCCTAGCGCCAGGTCACGTTAAGAGAGCCCGGGAATGGAGGTAGCCCCCTTTAAATGACAAAGCCATCTCAGTCATTCATCTGAAGGACACGTGGCACAGATCTAAGCCATAGGTGGGGCCTTTCGGGATTTTCATAGTGAAAGCGCCGAAGTCATCTCAGTCGTCCGTCCATTGATGAAACTCGGGCACATTAGACTTAAAGGGGGTATGGATCTGGGCAACCACGATCTGCGCGCTCAGATCTACGATCAGGAGCGGATTCCAGAGGCCCCTCACCATTCTACCTTTAATCGGAGGGGGGGGGGGGTCCGGAATTGAGCGCGCAGCTCTCTAACGACCAAGATCGGGGCACCTAAATCAACGGTTGAGGCTTCATTCCAGACCCCCCTTACCTTCCTTTCTTTAATTAAAGGGGGGGGTCCGGAATGATGTGTTATTATTGTGGGGCCCCTTGCCTGATGTGTCACATTTGGTATCATCCTCCCTGTTGCCACTTGTTTTCCACCTACCGCCTCCCTCTTCCCCTGTCATCTATCGAACTTCTCTCTCTCCATACACAATGCACCTCCTCAGCTCATCGTCCTCTCGTCTCTTGCCATGTGTCCCTCTCATTCCCAGTCACCTCCTCCTGTACTCTCGCACTCCGTGCTCCTTCCTCCTCTGTCTTATTCAGACCGCGTGGCATTCCTCAGCTGATGTCACAACTCCCATTTCTTCTTCATCACCTCCACAATGTTCACGCCTTTAACCGCCGTCACACCCTCGTCCACATCCACCATAGGGATCCCTCGCAGTAGTCCAGCGAAGTAGCGTCCAAGGAAAGACCGTTCGGCTGATCCAGGTGGCACCATTAGGAGACCTCCACATCCCAGAAGGCAGAGTTGACCAAGGACGTCCCTAGTCCCAAGAATGCAGTTATGGTGGTTGTTGTTGGTGGTTGAGCGTCATCTCCGCCATAAAGAGGAAGGTCCGACAAAGGACTAATTGACGTTGACTCACCTATAGAAGGACAGTCTAAAATCTGATGGCGTCTGTCATAGGTGCACGATTGTCTAGAGTCTGCATGCGCAGACTGTTGGAAGACATGCAGACACAATGTTTTAATTGCAGTGTCTCGTTTTCGCTGCTGTGTTTTTTTTGAGTATATGTAGGCGTTTTCACCATTTTTGCAAGGATCGATGGTTGAGCAAAGTTCCTGATTGTAAAGTTTTGATGAAGCGTTGGTCACTTTGGTTAATGTATAATGCATTGGAGACTTCTTAATTTATGAATGTCAGCCTCTTTTCCATCTCTTTGTTTACTGTTTTAGAATAACTCAGAATTGGAGGATCCAGTCGAGTTGTAGTTGTTATAGGATGATGTAGGTTGGATCACTGTAACAGTTGCATTGTTTCTAATCGCTTCCTGTGATTTTCTTAGCACCGAATGACTCAGAATTGGAGGATCCAGTCGAGTCACCCTTCAGCTCCTTGAGGCTCTGGACCAAGAGGATCTTGGCTTCTGAGTTTTTCATCCTCAAGCTTCCGAAGGCTTGTCACCCAAGGCAGTCTTTCTCTCCCTTCTCACAAGTCTTCCCTCTACCACCCTTTAATCATTTACTGACAGAAGTTGGATCAAGACCTCCCTTGCTTTCTACATACCAGGCCCAGTTTCCGGAGTTAATGCTATATCGTCTTGAGTCCTTATCCATTCGATCACCCCATTAAACGAATCGTGACATAAAACCGATGGGCGTTGGGCTCTGCTCCTGTAAGCAATCCAGGAGTGACTTCTGACACTAACACATACCTTCTCAAGGAAGGTTGTTACATTTTCACTGCTACTTTTTGTTTCCAGTAACATTAAAATGCCTAGGGATTCAATCCATACCTTATTTCATAAAATTTATTTCTTTATTTTACCATTGATAGCTTGAATTTTCTAGGAAATGATATTCATTGGAAGGATTGAGATAGGGAGTGTTGATAGGAGTCCGTGATCAGTGCATTTTGACCATAATTAACCAAGATGTCCCTAATTTACTAAAGTAATTCCAAGTTGGAATTTTTGCCTCATCGCTTGTCATCCTTGGGTTTTTTCTTTTGTGAATCGTGGTTTTATCTTATTGTTAAGAAACCCTAATGCTTGGTTGGATCTTGTGGGGTGATTTCCAGAAGAGGAGATTGTTTTTCTTCGATTGAGGGCATGGTGTACACATCGTCATTAATCAGGTGGAATGCATTTTATGTATCGTTTTTGACATGCTTTGATCATTCTTTTCAAATCAATACCTTCTAGATCCATATCGTCCATTTCCCCATCATTGCAATCCTCAACATCAGTACCCACAACTGCAACCTCCAAATCCAAAGGCTCAAAGGGGTCGACGAGAGGCTACTAAGACTTGGTACGATCATAATTGCTCGAAGAGTTTGGTGGTTCCTAATACATTGAGGGGTCCACATGAGGCTTAGAAGGGTTTGCATCAGTGGGGTCCTCTGGATGGTACCCCAATATTTCAAAGATATTCTTGGATGCATTGGAATTGATCAGGTCTGGCTGTGGAAATTTTCTACTATATTGATGCTTGTTTGCAACCTTGACAAATCCCTCCTCATCTCTTAGGCTCTCATATTTTAGAGGCTTAGGAGGGTTATTAAATAGACAAGCATGAAAGAGATGTTCATGCTCATGGAATCTATGGCATGGAAAGGGGATGAACTCATAGTCCAAGGTTTGGATCCTGTTTGAATCTTAGTAGTTGAGGTAGATCGATTATGGGATGGGCACTGAGACATTCATGTATATGCATATTTTATCATAAGAAATATATTTACCTTGTTTAGTTTCCTCGACAGTCTTTACAAAGGTTCCCAATGTATTTTCAATGCATGTTAGGATATCCTAGTCCTAATACTCATTCTAAAGGGAATAAAGGCAGACCCAAGTAAGGGCACAGGATAAATATTCATTATCTGGGATAATTTTTTTATCTAGTAGCGAAGATGAAGGCCTGTAGAATGAAAGCAGTAGGGGCCATTCTCGAAAATCCTTTCCCCATCCTCTTGTTGGTGAAAAATCACCATGAAGAATCCCTTAGATCCAATTTTGAGCTCGATATGACCTTTGGGTTTCCACCAAGCATTGATCTAGGAAATGAGATCTCTTTCAGTGGGCCAAATCCCCCCCAAATTGTCAATAACAGTGTGATCCTTCATAAATTAAACATAGTTTCCTATGTGTTCTGAGCGTATTTCATATTTGGGTATCTCCTTTGATTCTGGAATGAATTAACGTGGTATCCACTTACTGGCCCTAGTACTAGGCTATGAAATATTCATCATAATGGTGTCATCAATTTTTGTTGTATCCTCCTCTCTGTTGGCAAGGGAGAGGTTGTAAGGGGGTCCATTTGAGGTTGCATTAGAGACACCGACACTAGAATGAGAAAGAGAATATTTCTAAGAAGGGGGGATAGCCCCCCTTGGAGGCTCCATCATGAGGCATCACTATGAATGAGAGAGGTCAAAAACCTAAAAACCCTAGGGGAGGATTGAATTCCTAAAAACCCTAAACCATAGCAGGGAGTATCTCATGGAAATAAGGAATTTCAAAATGGTGGATGTATCATTATATAGAATCTCAATGGTTCAAGAGTTTTGGTAGTTTCTGATATTATCTTAGATTCCAAATTCTTAGCTTTGTGATTACAAGGATGTGATTGCAGACTTCAAGGAATAAAACCTCCTACAACCCACAACTTATAGTCAAGAAATCCATCCGACAAGAAAGAGAAATACATTAATTAGGTAAAGTAGTTTTATGAAAAGAACATGCCAAATGTCATTTTTCATTCCAAGGAAGTGCACCAAAATATTTTTAAGTATACATGGCCTCTTCAAAGGATAAATACTTATAAGAGAAACTTTATCCTAGCTAGACCACTTGAGAAGAGGATAACTTGCTTACTATATTATAAATATAATCTTTAGTTATATATCATTATAATTATATACTATTAATAATAGTAGTTTATATTTGTGTTCTTTTCAAAAGTCACAACATATCATGTCTTTTGATTTGCATTTAAGCAACCAACACAACTATGCAAGGATATTATCTACTAGTATACCCCTAATAGAACATCGAAGGAAATAACTATACTTGAGAATATATTTGTTTTTTTATTATTGGCTATTTGATAAGAATAAATAACTATTTTCCTTTTAATTTGTGAAGTAGTGATTAAAGTTATATTCCCTATACCAACTTCCTAGCATGGAATCATTACAAAATTATTGAAAATTTCATAATTCTTTTTAAGTTAAATTACAATGATATGGAACACTAATGCTTGGACTTGGAAATTCATGCATCTAGATTATCCATCCTGTTGCGGTTCTCGTGTGGCCTCACTTCCCTTAATTGTCCCCTTGTCCTTGTGTGATCTGAAAGGATGAATAGAGTGGGAATTTCACGTGAATTGAACTATGCACAAATTACCTTGTGACATGGAGAACTAAGTCTTGGATTTGGAAATCCATGTCATTGGCTCATCCACCTAGATATGTCCCTTGCTGACCTAAATACTCTTTGTCATCCCTGTGCCCATGTGTAACTTGAGAGGATGAATATATGGAAAATATGATTCAAGGGTGAATTGTGGTGGACACATGAAGTAGTGATTAATTTTATATTTCCTATAACAACTTTTCTACTCTCAGTTGTTTCAAATTTATTGATAGTTCTATAGTTCCTTTTAAGCCAAATTATATTGACATCATGGAGCATTGAGGCTTGGATTTGGAAATCTAAGAATTCAACTTGTCCACCTCATTATGGTCCCCATGTGTTGTGGGTGGGAAATCCCTCCTACGGACTAGCACTAAGGGTTTTATCATGCATGCAGAAATGACCTAAAGATTCTTACTTTTTACCATCATCCCATGCCTAGATCCCCATTACTCATATGTAAATACAAGGCTCAGGAGATTAAGTTGACGTACCTTATTCTTCGTGTTTGATGTCGATCCCTTTTCGTGCTTGATCGTTCTTTGATTGCAACTCTCCTCCCAATGCTGACCTGCATTCACTAAAGACAAACAAAGAACTCCACATGGATTTGATCTATGAACTAACATGTTAGAGATTTAATCAATCATACAATCAATATTCCAATAATGACAATCTTATATGGTGGGATGGGAAAATAAATTATTTTATTAACTTCACAATGATACCTTACAATGATAAAGTCGACTACTGCTCCTCGATCCTGGTCCTAGGCTCTTCTTCCACTATCTTCCAACTACTTTTCTCTATACTTCTCTTTGCACAAGGATGGCTAAAGGTTGGGACAAAGGGAATGCTCAATCGGGTATAGTTTCTTTACTATGATTCTCCTCCTTTCAAATGGGACCCCTAACCCTTCTTTTATAGGCTAGAAGAAGCTAGGTATTTGGTCGAGTGATTGGCCATGCATGGAGGAAAAGTTTAGTTAACTTACCCAAAGCTGTGTGTTTCATCAGCAACTTTCCTTTTTCTGTACTTTTGTAGATACACGCGGGTTGTCTTGGGTCAACTAGCATGTACATGCATGCAGTAATGGAGCAGGGCGCATGGGCCTTTATAAAAGGGATTTTTAAGAAGAGTTGTTCAGCAGTGTTTTGGCAAAGAAGGAATCTGAGATGGCCTGATGCCAGGTAAGCATGTCTGGTGCAAATTAGGGTTATAACACCATGTGACTTGATTTCCCTCCACCATCCCTATTTCCCCATGGAATTCCCTAAAAAGATTAACAAAATGAGCATTTTGAGTTAATTTGAGCTATGTGCAAATTACCTTGTGACATGGAGAACTGAGTTTGCATTTGTCTCATCCAACATGTCGTGTTCCTCATCTGATCCAATTGTTCTCCATCGACCCCATGCATATCTGTGACATGAGAGGATGAATATTGTTGGACAAATTGTCATTCATGTGTTGTCATTGATGTCAACAGTATATCAATCAACAAAAGATGTCAAACAACATGATCGAAAAATCAAAGCTCAGGAGGAAAAACGAATTTCACAGTATATCAGGAAGCAGAAGAAATTCGTGATTATTGTTGATCACAACATGATCAACAATGTTCCTATGATAAAATCTCAGGAGGGTTAGCAAACACATAGATCAAAACTCGGAAGGAAAAGCGTAAGATCAACAACCATCCGATCAGAGTTAGAAGCCTCAACAACTGTTCAATCAAGAGGTTGACTGTGTTGATTGTCTCATATAACGCTCATCGGTCATATGAATGACCATGGGCTTGAGGACCGTTGAAAGATCATGACCGTCGGATCTGCAAGACATCAACAACAAGAATGAATTGCGGGGAGAGAAAGAAGAATTAAACCACTTGCTAGTTACAATCCCACAATTCGTCTAGATCGTCAGATCACACAGATTAAACGATCTATGACAGCGGTTGATCCAACTAATGACTAGCTTAAGTCAGATTAAATCATGACCATTGGATGTGCAATCACAAAAATCTACGACAAAGATAGATTGCGAAGACTGAAAGGAAAATTAAATCACTCACAAATTGTAGTTCCGCAATCATCGTCAACCGTTGGTCTTCTTCGAGAATCTCCACAGTCGTCGGGTCATCTCAATGTGGAAGGATAGGATAAGTGGGGCTAAAAGGTTGAGATTTTGATTAGCCGAATACCCGTCAACTGTCGAATTAAACCTGATTCCCATCAGTCATTGGATCGTTTTAAAGTGGAAGGACAGGATAAGATACAATTGTTGCATCGCAGACAGATCGAATCATCGATCTAAAGATCCTGATCAATGAACATATTGCACTTCAGGTTTAAAGTTGCGAGGAGTTTACGCTCAGGAAAGATTGAGATGTGAAACACCCGAAGCCCGAAGATTCGAAATGAATAAGGATAGTTGGATTTGGAGGACAAAAAAGGATCATTGAATTAGGTTTGTTGGTCAGTAGACCACGTCAGCAAGGACATGCAACAATCCACATCAACAATGACACATGGCACAATCACACACTGACAAGTGTCATGTATTTGACATTTCAGGTACGTGAAAATCACAAATCCGAGTGACACGTGGCAACTACTAGGCTCATAACACGTCATCAAGTGACGTAAGTAAGTGACATCACTCTAGAGGTAAGAAAGGGTTTGAGACTTGAAATCTCTGAAGTCCAAAGACTCGGAGGAGATCTCGACCATCAATCTATTGATGGGTGTATTCTCGACCGTTGATCTACCATAGTGGAAGGATAGTGTAAAGCTAAATTTTTAACTGACAGCAAGCGGTCTCCACTGTATTATGACTCACCATAGCAGGTGATTACTCCGGAGGAAAGAAGGTGTTGAGATCTGAAATCTCCGAAGTCCGAAGACCCGAAGTAAAAGGTGGTTGTCCATCTCGATGTATGATTAAGTCCTAACCGTCAGATTTAGCAGTGAAAGGATGAATGTAAGGATCAAAGCTGACCATTGATCTGGTTCCATGAAATAAATCATCCGATCTAAATTCGAAGGTTTGAAATGTTGAAATCCCGAAGATCCGAAGTGCGAAGTTCTGTCAGTCGTCCATATCGTCAAAATATTGAATCATGACCATTGATTTGATAAAGCACTCAAGCACTCATTTGGCTTAGCATATGGTTACCGTCGATGTTTATATGATATAAGAGTTTTAAAAGGAAACTGTTATACGTAGCTATAGTCGATAATCACATGGTTTTGTAACGCTCGATCATATGAAATGGTTTGAAGGAAGCGTATCCGTAGAACTTGGTCTCTATGAAAATAACAAAGATTCAGGATCAAGTATAAAGGATTAAATTGATCCATGACTGTGATCAATTTATGAAAAACCTTCACGGTAAAATAAATAAACAATAATTAAGATTAATTAATCGAAGAGGTGCGATGGTCAAAATGAAGGGGCATAGTTGTGTCACACTCACACCGTTTGAAGAGTATATAATCAAGGAAGAGTGTTGAAAAGAAGAGTGTCTCTGCAGTCCAGATCAAAAGATCAAAAGTTGAAGCAGATTCCAGGAAGAAAAGCTAATGCCTATGCATTAAGGGTGGTTGGGTGGTGCAAGGGCAGGTTGGTGCATGCAGAGGGAGTTGGTGCTTCCTTGTCAGTTGTAGCTGACTAAAAAGGGGGTCGTAGCCTCCTACCAGTTGGTGTTGGTAAACTAGGGTGTGGGTGCATCCTGGTCAGTTGGTGCTGATAAAAAAGGAAGTACATCTTCCTTCTATGTAACATGTAAAACAAATTTTGCAGTTAATA